>JAATHB010000480.1:0-49056 GCA_014822075.1 Fusarium buharicum | reverse complement strand
CTGGCTTACTTGCTTATTATACACGTTAAGTGCAGGGTTTATTCTTATCATATCATATTTATCAGGACTGCTATGGCACCAGAAGTGGGATCCGTATTGGTACTCCAAACTTCTGACTTATTATAAGTGCCGTTAGTCCTACCAGCACTGCAGCTTTAAACGCAAACCAGCAAAACGTTTCCTTCGGCTGTCCAAGGCGTTGCAACGCGATGATTCAGCCGCCTCCAAGTGACCTCCAGTTTCTCCAATGGTCTATTAATTTTATAGCTTTATCCGACCCCCCTCGACGATACCACCGACCAGGAAGCCAGGATGGGCCTCGATACTACCAAACTTGTGCCTGGCTCCAATCTCTACTGCAAGGCATACCAGTTCTACGAATGACGGCCAACTTTATCATCTGTGACGCGCTTTGTCTCGCTCAATACGTTTATTGAGTGGTCGAAGTTGCGCCCTGTGTGTGATGGGGCTCCTTGGCGAAGACCATGTTTCTATTGTCTTTGCTCCACAGCTACTCTAATCTTATTTGAACACAAACTTGGAAGTCGGCCGTTTACTAGGAATACCACAATTCGCATGTTACGAGTGGCGATGGCGCAAGTGTTGGGGTGGACTAATTGTGCGGAAGTTGTGATGCTCGAGAAGATACTAACGCGTTTGAAAGGTGAAATAGAGAAGGGAAACAGAGCGACTGACACGTAACGTTCGATAAAATAATTCTGTGTCTCAGCATTCAGGGACTATACCCTCCAGTTGGCGCATTTAACATTAATGATTTGACCAACCGGCTACAACAACAGTACACATCACATGGTCTAGGGTATTTGGTGGGAAGTAGCGTAAATATTTTACGTTTTATTTCGGAGCTGCCTTCAAAATCTGAATTCAACATTTATCAGAATATCATATTTGCAAAAGAACTAATGGACCATAAAGGCTGACAAACATTAAATTTCATTTGCCCATAATCGAGCATGCCCATGAGCCACTTCAGACCATTTCCTGAAGTAGATTTTGTGAAATATCTATCGCCTTTTAGGTGCATCTGGCGTATGAAGACTACACGACCAGGCATGTATTTTCCCTACGTACATCAGATGCCAACAATTGCTCACGGTTAACCTACCGCAACATGCACTGCATCAACGTGGGAGGCCTGTCCAGTTCTAAGTAGCCTTAGACATGATTTCCACGACATAATGGTTTATAGACCTTGATTAAACAGTTGAGCACCGACAATACCCTGCTCTTCATGCTCAGCTGTCGACGTTGAAGGCGACGCTGGTATATGAAACAAAGTGAAGAATTATAGAGGCTGAGGTTGTTTATTATAAACATAGAGGCCAAACAAGATACATAACAACAAATCCACAAGAAACATAGAGTAGAAATAAGGAGGAGACCAAGTTCACACAACATCCTCTCAAGATGTACTCAACAGCACCATTTACTATTAACCAGTATCGATGACTTGGCCGTGATATATGCTGTCTATCCCCTTGAGTGTTGCAGAGGCCTTGGCTTTTGAGGCGAAATAAGGTCATGCGGAAGGTCCAACTGGCTACGGGTCTTGCAGTTTCTTAGACTTGCCGGAGGTGCTTGAACCCGAGCCCTCTTGCTGCTTGGTGAAGAATGCGACAATGATACGCGATGGCTACGCCACACAGAAACAGAGTTATATCTTAATGGGGAAGGCGGAGATATTCTCACTTGTAGCCAAGTCAATCTAGCTAACCATGTGATCAAGCATCATCATAGTGACTGGTAGGGTACCACAACAGGAGAGGGAGAGGCAGGACTAGGAATAAGAGCGCGTGACGATTGGAATCTCTCTTAAATACGAATCTAAGCTCTTTCAACGAAGGTTCTTTTCTCTTCTCTTCTTTACCATATTCATCCTCTCTGAGTCTAATAAGTCTATGCCTATGTCGTTCGCGTATCAAGGCCAGAGGGGCGACGTAGCCATACCTAACGCCGTTCATGTGTCAAAGTTAGCTACGATAAGGATAGAGACGCGAGGTTGGTGAATTTGATGCTGTTTAACAAATGCTCAGTCAAAGGTAAAGCTTCTTCCCCCGGTGAAAGCAAATGAATATTCCAGCCTGATCTCCTCAAGGCATAGAGATAAATTGATTTGATTTGCTCTGAGTCATTATAGAGCAGAATACCAAGGCGAATAGTTGCGTTGGCTGCCAACCCTCGTGCTAGATCTAAGAGTTCCCTCATCAGGTTTCGGTAGTTTGAACATATTTTGAAGCACAGTCTGAGGCGACTCAACCCCAAAACGAAGCCTCTTTCGCAGTGATGGCTTCCGTGTTTATTTGGCATCCTCCGATTGAAACAGGGGGTTTCAGGCTGCCAAGGTAATGTAAGCCAACTCAGCAGGACTCGGCAAAAGTGAATTCTCTCTTGCCTGCTTATACGCGTCGATTTTGTATGAAAAGAATCCCCGTGTCAGTCACCATGGCTTTCGTGTTCATGTATACGATAACCTGAGCACTCCTTTCCCACTTTTTCTGGGATTATAACCCCCCAAAACGCAACAAGAAGTCATTTTCTTTCCCTTAATTACTGTTCAATCTTGAACCCATTCGCAATCACATCACGTTTTGAACTAACTTCTCTTTGTATTTCGTCCTAACCAAACCTCGCCGCTTTCAACCAGTATTTATCGCTATGAGAAACCACCTTTTGTTCTAGAACGTACGTTACCCCAGTGTACTGTTGTCCTCTAGACCAGTAAACGTGATACATATTGGAATCGCTACCATTTGTATGATTCAAGGTTGCCAGTCTGCCCAGAGGGTTTAGGTAACCACGACGTGGTAAGACATGGCAGCATCTGCTAAAGATAATAGTTACTTGGACAGAATCGCGGAATCAAGGTTGCTTTCTCATACGAGTTTCTCTCAGTAACGCCAAGAACATGTTATCGATACATTAAATAATCGTGTTGAACTAGCGCTGGTATCTAGTACATTTATCTATCAAGTACATATAAACTTCGTAAATATGTGAGTGTAATAGCGGTGACGCTATACTGTAACACTCTTCCCGCTTTTACCATCTGCACTTCGACCCTCTAGATCTGACAATTCGGTGGAATTCCCCGCCCGAATATGGGTTACTAGCCCAATCTCATCGTCCCGCACACCCCATTTCGCATATGATGATGGTGGAGGCCGTGGTTTGGAAGTATTGTTGCTGGAAGTTTGGCCTGATCGGGACATAACTGAGTGAGGGCCATAGCCACTGGTGTGATCTGAGGAGTTTGTAGTTGATTTGGATCGCCCAATGAATCGTCGAAGACCAGGAAGACAGACAACGATGACGGCGGTGCTCATTTCAGCAGTGGACAGAATATCTATAACCCATGTCAGGTTATGCAAGTTACGGTGGACAGCTCTGGGTAGGCTGCAAGAAAGTGAATGGGGAAACATACTACCAATCTCGTCTTCGAGCTCAAAGTCGGTAGCATTATATGCGATAAATCGAGTAAGACTGACGATCAGAGTTATCGCGCCCAAGGAAAAGACGCCAATAAGACCGAGTGTCTGCTCCCTACGAAGGGACAGGTGCTTCAGTAGAAAGAAAGGATAGAAGAAGACTAGACCAGAGACTGATTGTTAGATGCGATGAAACGACATGACGATGCTGGCGAGAAGTTTCTAAACATACCCAGTAAATCTGTGGAAAAGTTGAGACCCCATTGAACACAAAAGGCAGCGTATGAGTTCCAGAGAGACTCCAGCTGGTTTTCGATAGACCTGATGGAAGTTAGTATTTATATCGACTTGAATTATCCCATTGAACCATACCAATTATTTGAGATAGGTCGAGTTATTAACGTGTTTGTCAATATCGTTGCGGCCAAAGAACAGCCGAGGTAAATCGAAATCGCAAGCAAAGTCTGCCTCAAAGGTCCCATGACTCGTGGGATCAGAGTCCAATAAAAAAGCGTGATAGAGATTTTGGAAAAGTAAATTCCAATATCGAAGAAATATTGGGCGACAAAAACCGTCTAGAAGGTAATCTGTTAGCTTTAGAGGTTTTCCTGTTGCAACCTTGCTTCCCGCGTACCTTCAGATATGGCACGGAATTAACTATAAGCTCATCGCCAATCGCAGGAGTATCCATTAGGATACGTAGTGCGAGTGTTGAGCAGATGAACCACCCCAGGGTAAAAACCCAGCCAAGCCATGCGAAAAAGTCGCCTAGGTTGAGCAAGGACTGCTTGAGGAGGAGACGCGCCCAGCATCGCAGAATGAGAACTATCAATGCTAAAGCAAGCAGCAGTGCTTGAACAATCTGCCAAGGTATTAGCTACGTTATACACATGAGACAAATTCAGGATAGAAAAACATACAATGGATGCCGTATTGTTCATCGTGATGGTGGCTCTGCAGAGGCAGAACCTCTCTGGTCCTACTACTTGAACGGAAAAATCGTGACACAAAGGTTCAAGAACTGGCCGTTGGACGGCCTAAACAGCGATCGGCCGGAACATGGCATTATAACTAACAATTCGACATTCGCCCGAGTCAGGATTTAAACTCAGCACCAACCGGAACAATGCTAGTGTTCATTAGTCTGTAACCTCAAGCCACGACTACTATAACTACTGTATCAGGGTCTAGTCCGAGCGCTCTCGGTACGACAAGCCTTTTTAGGATGTTGCCATTCGAACGGGTGTGCATAAATAAGAGTATTAAGCTATACTATCTTGTCCCTTGGAATAATCACTAATGCGGAGCTGATATTGTGCAGCCATCAGCTTGCTTCGAGCCATCATGTACTTCCAGAGCTGAATCTATCATCTTTTTCTGGAGTAAAAACCCATTTTGAATGTCAGCGGCGCTTTCCGCCACGTGCTGTCAGGGGAAACCTTGAAGATTCTTCTAAGGCGCGACTTGAATCGAGGCCAGTCTACGATTCGCCCGTCTGATCCGATCGAACAGAGCCGATCACGGATCATCCGGTATGAGGCCTTGATAGAGCCAATCAACTGATCTCATGATCTTTTGTGGCTTTAATTTTGATCCGTTTCGGGGCACATCTGCGTGTCTGGCTTGATCTAGCCCGCCGAAGCTTCTGTCTGATGGGAATTCGTTGCCACCACCCGCTCGTTAGTGCCGGGACGAGATTTCCTCAAATAGCGTTTAAGCTTAATGGGCCTTAATGCCAAAAGAACCCTGCGGTGACAGAAATTGCTTCGAGTTTTGATTGGAGCGCAGATTCGTGCCCCTTTAATAAATTTGCTAGCTCACTGTTAGAGACCCGGCTTTCAGCTCGGTCGCTTACACTCGGACAGCAGCATGAACCTCGCCACGCTCAGATAAGCTCGACATAGCGCACATGTACGGAGCAAAATCCCCCACCAGCTCGTCACTGATGTACTCTACAGCAACCCGGAATTGGACCCAAACCATTGGTGAGTCGTCATTATCGGCGCTCAAAAGTTCAACAAACCAACTTCTACCCAAGCCGATGCGCTTCATCAACGCTTCTCTCGGTTATTCAGCATGATTTTGAATCAGGTGAGGACTGTCCTGGAATCAGTTATCTCAACAAAACAACGGGAAAGATCAGGCGCGATATCATCTCGCTTCGCTCTCTTGACACAAAACACTTTAGTAGAGGAGATGCAAGCTCAACTCCCTCCGCATTCCCAGCAACTTTCAGGGTCTGCCCTTCGTCAACATGGCGGTTTCCTCAATCATCCATGCACAAACGCCATAATGACATCTCGCCTCAGTCATGGGAGAGGAGATGGCATATACCCTTCTGCTTCTGACAGATAGTCTCTCCGGTTAAGCAAGCATAGGTAGTTAGGAAAGCATACTGCAAGGTCCGCAATGATGTTGGGTTAAGCGGCGCCAACCTCTTTCTGACGATCAAGATGATTGGTAACTTGCTATTCAAGGCCCTTACGAAAAAGAGTATGTATGATGTAAGAAAGAGCACCTCCGAAAGACTGTAAGAAACCGCTGCCACTGTGCTCGACACAACCCTTATATCTTAATGCAAAGGTCAGGGACGTGTTCAACATATATTAATGACACTGAGGTCGAGGCACTTTACCCCCACGCCGACCCGCTGGTATCAGAACCATGTAGTGGGCACACTTGACGTGACGAGTAAATTGAAGGACGTCATCTAATTTAAGGGGAACTCGATCGATAAATTTTGTGAGATCAAAGGGGGCTCAAGCGTTCGGAAGCTCGGAATCTGCCCATGTTTCGCGAACAAAAGAGAATTAAAGGGAGAAGCGAAATAGTCGTGGGTATGATCTGGAGTTTTATCGAGATACGGGACCCCCAAGAACCCCCAAAGTAAAATTGAGGCTGGTAGCGAGATTTGCTGCACGTGCACACAGGCCTGAGCCAGATTCGAAGCCCACCCGGAGCAGAATCAACAGCATTTGAGCTTATCTATTCTTGACCTAATTTATTCTTTCCAACTTTACAAGTACTTATTTAGACTCATTCTCTCGCTGCTGTGGCGCCCCAAGAAAGCTCCGAGGTACGCCGGTTAGTCCGGATCGGACTTATCGGATATTCTCGGCAAAAGCGGGGACCAATTCTCGGTGATCCGGGCTCAGCGACCAACATTACACACAAGCCGACCAATTGCCGCGATTGAGAAAGTTGTGCAAAGGCTAAGACTGCTGGATATCGATCTTGGCCAGGACGCAGTTAACTCAACCATCTCTACGCATCTACATCGCAGACTAGAAGGCATCAGACTCATCTCCTCAAGGGCGCGGGAGGGTACCCTAGAGACCAAACTACCTGAGACTGGGTCAAAAACCAGGACCGTCGCGCTTCGTCTCGAGAGTTTAAATGATCTTGTAAGACGATTAAAAACCTAATATTTTACTGTTATCTCTATATCTGACCATATACTAATTTCTGTACTCGCTTGGGCTTTTATCACCCTTCTTAGAAAGTAAATTTTACTGCGACAGGCTTCCCTTTCAAGAGTGCCAATCTTTCAACCCCTGGTATCTGTAATCACTACAACCATGTCGTCCAACCATTCGCCGCAAGTTCAGGACGAACATACCTGGTCATTCCAAAAAGAACATGTTGGATCTAATGCCTGAGAGACTAGTCAAGTAACTAATTTCTTGCTATTATTCTCTTTACTAATCTACAAGCCCATGACACTTCTAGAAACGCAAAAGGAAGACCAACTTGTTCATTATCAGTTCTATCTCCATGATCGTACATCATATCAACAAGATTGGCCTAACCTTCACAAGCCATGCCAGACGCTACCGCTGACCAGTGGATGAGAGCTGGAAACGTGTTCTTTTTGATGTATACCTCAACCTGATTGAAGTTCAGATACAGAAATGTATCATCTCAGCGTTGAACTGATATCTATTGTTTGATTCTAATTCCAGTCACTCCCTCTCGAGTCGCCTTAATCTTTTTGTTGCTTCAAGGTATCAACTAATGGTCTAGGGCTTGCGCATTATGCCAACATCGTTATCAGGCCTGTCAAATGATGAAATCATATTGTGGTTTATTAGGGACGAACAAGTCCTCGGCCAACTCTGCATTAAGATTGCCACAGGAACATCGTGACGACAAAGTGTTCTTGGCAAGCCGCATCCTAAAAGGAAGTGTTATTAGGAATAAAGATGGAGAGAATAGCGCTATGTATCGAACGTAAATACGCTTTTTGGATTCAGCATTGTTCTGATAGAGCAAGGAGTAAAGGGACTTGTGGCTTTGGGCTGAGGAGAGATATTGGTATCTCCTCATCGGTGTCAAGGTCTATAATATCTTGAATATTCCTCCAGGCGCTTTTAGTGTAGCTGGCTGTAAAGAAATCGGCTTCACACAACAACTGGAACAAGTTGCAGGTAACACCTGGATTGTTCTGCCACGTTGACAATCCTGGTGATGGAATTTAGGTATGAATGCGAGAAAAAAACCGTGTTATTTATCGATATGGAAAACAACATATTCTTGGGCAGGAGTGTCACATAGATAAACTCATCATCGAGCTGATGAAGGTCATAGTTACACAATCCCATCATCAAATGATTCCCTACTGATAATCTTATGATCGACCTGACAAAGGTGATAGCCTATCACTAAACTGATTCTATAAGCATAGTCTCATCATGGAGATGATAAAGGCCTTTTCTCATTGTCCTATCATTAGTGAAGGTGCGAGAAAGGCTGTGATCGGAGACGGGATGTTTCTTGAATCTACATACAGCGCACCTTCTAACGGATAGGTTTAAAGGAGCACAAGTAAAGTGTCTTAACCAGCTGCAGAGCTTTTGTGACCATAGACTTAGGTTTCAACTTATTTCGATTAAGAAATTATTTCAATAAGTGGCTCCTCACTTTTTCCTTTGCCAGTTCAAGACTGTGAAACCATACCTAAGAAACATGAATGTCTATGGTCAAGTCTCACTCTATACATTTTGTAAAAAGTAGAGGTGACTACGCTTGAAACACGAGGGACAGAAGGCGCGGTTCAGTCAAAGCTCCATGGAGAACGCGATCGTCGTATATGAGAGCCCGTAACACCTCATGTCGTCATTGACTCACAAGATGCGTTTCTCACGACAACGTAAAAAGCTTAGCTGGCAATGGTGTCTCAACATGGCTTATTTGACAGATTGAGGTATAGAAGTATTATAACGAGCTCCGTTTCTTGTTTATTTTCAGGCGTTAGTTTTCGTTTGTTATTGCCTGCCATCAAACCGACCCTAATAAATTTCACGCAACCTAATGAGCTTCTGGGCCCATTCATAGAATACCCGTCGACTGCTAAATGAGGATTGCACGGCCCAAGTGGCCAGTGCTCGTAGTTATCGTGATATCCATGTCAAGGGCCATGGGCCAACAAACAAAGAGCGTAATTGACTTGTCTGACGTATTTTCTAGTCCTCAGATGGGTCCGCTACGTCGCGATTAGCAATGAGTAGTCATGCCTGTCAAGATCTGCCTCGACGCGTCAATGGCTCGTTCACTTTGTTTGCTTTTGGCCATTGGTGGCTGACCATTCATTTCACCACATAATGTTTAGGTGGGGGACAGAAACAGCAGGATTAGTCCTTTACTTAGAACAGGTAAAAGATTTGCTAAATGAGAGAGAGTATATCAAGACATTGTCTAATAATACTACTATACGTTGGTATATCAGGTTTCATAACTTAGAAGTTATAATGTAAGAGAATGAGTAACTTAGTAGTTATCTACCTATGGGGACTTTTTGAAGGCTACCAACCTTGTTGGTTTTGCCCACTACCGCATCGTATGTTACTGTGGCTACAATGAGTGGCGAGCGTGAAGCCAGAGGGAGATCTTGAAGTCGAAAGTGCACCTTTGAATTGGACTTTGGCCGCTGATCTCATTTCGCTACTTCACAATCTAACCCCGATGCAGGGCTAGGGCCAGATGAACGGAGGTACCTGAGCGTTAATTCTCTGGGCAACTCGATGTTGATAAATTAACAAAGCAAAGTCAATGACCACTATAAGCATAATGATAGTAATCACAACTTGGATCGGGTCGATTTCATGACGTCAATGAGTTGGTATGTCTCAAAGCCCCCTTTGCAACTTGACTCCCAGCGATATGTATAAATAGACCTTCTCTATGCCAGTTGTGCTTCCAATTTATCATTTTCAGCATCAAGATTTCCACTCAACTTCAATTACTTACTTTATATCCCTTTTCCGAGAACAACATTACCATGTCTGACTACAAGCCCACTGGTATGTCTTCAAGTACTACCAGGCAATAACGCTGTTACTGACAAACGTAATGTAGAGCACGACGGCCTCCGAAAGGACGGCCAGCCTGATGGTCGCGTTGGTACCGGCGAGTTTGCTCATGGCAAGGTAGACCCTCACAAGGCTGGTGAGCAGGGCGGCAAAACGACCGATGGTGGCAGCGGTGAATCTCTTGGAAGCAGTGGAGGTGATTACAAGCCCACGGAGCATGGCGGACTGAAGAAGGATGGAAACCCAGATGGCCGCGTTAAGGGTAACTAGGGGATTGCAAAGCATCGCAGCACAATGAAGATACCAAGAGCGAATGATCAACCCCGAAACAGACAATGTCCGCAGTCGTTCGTTTGTGACATCTACCAGTTAGCATTGCCATGGTTATTTTGCATGGTATTGTTTTAGCTAGAGCTCAGAGGCGATCGATTAAGCAGCCTGTCAACCTACCCGTTGCCGTGATTGTTCACCAACCAGACCAAGTACTAAACAAGTGCGTATCGCTTACTGCTTTGTAGATGACGGTCAGATACATGCGTTTCAAACAAACCAATGAAATAAACTCTTTATAGATCAATCACTATTTGCTTAATATAACCAATCACTCGGGGCAAGTTATAGGCATGTGGAATCACCACCAGTAATGTCTAATCTGTCGCCTATCACCTCGCCTCTTCAGACAACAAATCCGAATCTACTGCAGGATAATGGATTGTAGATCGCCAATATATATATATATATATACTGATGGACAAACGGATGTTGATGGCAAATCGAAATTCGGCGATGGTGAGAGGAGGCCTCCTTTTGGCACTGAGCGATATAGTGACTCCTGATCCTATTTAGGTTCATACCAATGGCCCACTTAAGGTAGAGTCGGGTTAGCAAAAGTGCATGATAGAAACGATCGATAACCATATTCTAATCCACTGGTTCTTAGTGGCTCACTGCAAACATCGACAGATATCGCACGCATTCCATCTGACCCTGACCCTACCATAATCACTTGTGTGTGTCTCAAATTAGAAGAACGGAGTTCGCGGAGTCAAATGCCTGTTGTCATGCCATTATTAATCGTACCATATTTATTGGCCTGTTGCCAGAGATCTGCAGACCTAGCGGTAAGCATTTCTAGGAGTAGTGATTATGTAAATCATGCTCCTAAAACTGGAATTCGATCAGGAGAATTGCTCAAGAGGAAGAGAAGAGAAAGCCACTTTTACTAGTAAAAGACAATTGTTTTGCTACGAGTGGTTGTGGGGATATGCGGACAAGTTTTATTGCCGCCTCAATCATCAATTCCATTACTCGCCTGATGGATGTTTCACTCTGACAGGGGGTCTGCCTCAGAGCATAATGACGACACAAAGCCAGAGGGTGAGACGAGTCAGACGACTCCAAGGTCATGCTCGTCCGGGCGTTTGGGGTTTTGCCATCTAGCAAATGCTTAGATGTGCGGGTAGCCATCAGCAGTTTAATCAGGCCACACTACAACATGCTCAGTATAGGCACCAGGCGAGAGTTGCCACCACATTCTACCGTTCGCGCCATGGCCTGAGGTGCATAGGACGAGCCCTCGGGATAGACCGGAGAGAAGCAATTCCTGGAACAATATAAACATGTAAAAGGGCTTATATCAAGAAACAGTGTATATCTATCTACTCATTCATCTCAGGGCCCAATTGAATCTGAAAAGAGCATATCTACTGCGTTTATCCAATCATCACTACCATGACGACCAACTCATTCGGCTCGGCCCTCCCTCGCTTCGACTTTCCCCAGCAGCCTGCGGCACCAACCAGATTCACTGCCCGAGCGGCTCGCTTCTTGCCTAGTGCTGCCATTATCACTACAGTAGCTGGTATGTGTCCAGTATTTTCCATCCCCAAGTGAACTGTTATACTAAGCTTAAACGTCGCTTAGCTGCTTGCTACTACGCTTATGTCTATGTGCCCAATCAGCAGTATACCCCTGCGATTGCATTCTCGGCTACTACGCTTCAACACAACCAGCCACTACAAAGCCCCAGGCCATGGAGCGACCGGGGCTCTAATGTACAACAAAAACTTGAAGGAAACTTGAGGCCATCGAGCTAGTGGCAAGGTGTAACGGCGTTTAGACATTGGACTATCGGATTTGGATTGGGCGATGAATTATTGTTACATTTACTGCTGGTATTTAATCGTTATATGCAAGTTCAATGAACTGAAGATTTATCTTTATGTTTTTTTACCTGTGGCTGAAACCCCAACTTGATTTTCCGGTCATCAAATTTAGCAAAATTAGAGTGGTCCGTCGTTTGGCTCGAATGACTGATCAAGCTCAAAACACTGCGGAGAGGCCGTCCAGACGGTGTTATCTGATTACATGTTTTGTAATTCGTCGCCACTACACAGCTCTCCCTGGATAGCGACATTAGTAATGTGAGGGTGACATAGAAAATACGTTTCGTCTTGATGAAGAGTGATGCTCGTCGGTACTCGCTAGCCGCTGTGGCATCCGCTCGACATGGCGCAATTCTCTATAAGAGCTGGTATCTATCTAGAAAGACTCCTAATGGAGCTGCAGGAGACAAAAGTACTTGGTCGCGCGTAGCAGTAATAGGAAACTGTAATTCGACATGCCCAGCTCCTACTATGACTTTGGTGCAACACCCATAGGCCGCATCAGCGCAGTCGCAAAAAAGTACTGCCTTTTAGTATGCCTGTTTTCCTTGTCTGTCAATCCGCCAAATGAGTAAAAGACAAGTGCTGCTTTGAGTGGCAATCCTAGGATATGTACCGGGATATATTCGAGATTTTAGTAGTATTATAGACTTACTCTTCCAGGTCGATCAGAACCAAGCCAAGCTCATTCTGATTCCACCAAAACCAGAATGCCTATTGCATTGTTACAATACCTCCAGTCGTGGCAAAGATACGAGCGGAAAGTGTGGAAATTAGTTGACTGTACATACATACAATACCCACAATAGTAAGTCAAGTACTACAAGCTGACATAGCTGTAATTTAGAAATCTCCATTAGATGCCTGAATGCATCGGCTACGAATGAAATCACTCTATGCAAAGTCAATACTGAGTGTGGGTAAGATTGTCGTTGTATTTGAGTTCAGGTTCACCTAAAGCCAGGGTTCGGTTCTATGTAAGTAATCAAGACCGCCTGGTCGACAAACTACGCCATTTTCCAGTTAACCCCCCTGAAATTTGACATAGCCAGGGGGTCCAACTCGTTGAGATCGCTGCAAAAACGAGCTGGATTCAAACTCAGTGCTTCTCGGCTTCTGTCCTTGTACGCCTGTTTCTATTCCGCTTGGCAACGATTCCCCATCGTTTGACAGAAACAGCGACGCAAGAAACAATTCAAGAGTTCACTTGGCACCTGACAGACTCGAGCTGATCGTTCCAAGTTGTTTCGCGAAGGTTTGTCTGGTCCTGAGAGAAGGGAACGGATTGTCCCGTGCAACCAGGGTCACTAATTTCAACTGTTAGTTTCAAGAACTGAATAAATCATGGGAATATTACCTGTAGAAAATACAGGTGTAACCGTTCAGATATATGGAGGAAATTCCTTTAAACGGAAGAGCCGCTGCATCAGGTTAGCCGGAATGTTTAAACGAATACTGATACCAAACAGATTTGAACGTACGGCAGTCATTCTTATCGAATGAAAAATCGGTACATTCCTCACTCTTCTCCTTGCCAGTACAGACGTGAATCGTGACGGCGTTGGTCATGGCGACCATAGTAGTAAGAAGAGTGAACACTTTATACTGCATGATGAAAGGTTGAAGAACGAAGTGTTAAGACTTTAAAAAGAAGTATTGGCGTTTGTAGTGTAGAGGCTTTTGATGATGATGTTAATGAAAGGAAGGTGTTGGGGATTATGGGACCCGTGAGAGGTTTATATAAGAGAGAATTTGATAGCTGGGAAGAGAGAGTTCCTCTCCCCTCCGGCAGTTGAGCTCTCATTGTAGGGTGTGAAAGATACGGACTAGTAGTCTACACGGTGGACAATGTGAAGCGTCGGCAAGGTCTTCTTCGGTAATGATTTGCCGAATACAATTAACTTTCATCTTCCTCTGTGCCTTGGGATACAAAGGACTCGAGAGCAACCCAAAGAAGTTTGTTTAGCCAAGAGACAAGGGCCAATAGCAATATGATCAACCAATTAACGCATATGCAAGAGAAACAATGACACCTTGACTGAACTGGATATTGATAAACACTGGCCAGAACCTTGCCCTGGTCTTGCCCGTACAGATCCGCAGTACAGTCGCTTGGTGATCTTTATCAAATGCGGCACACATGCGTCTTTTTACTTGAACATAGTAGCTTCTGAGCTTGCAATACACTAACAAAAGATATGGATAGTTGTGTAGGCAACAGGTATACCATTCAGAATTAAAAGAGGAAAGAAATCTGTTTTTGTTATTAGAACTGTATCGTGCGTTCGAAGGACACGAGATCAGTATCTTTCTCTTGAGATCCTGAAGACGGACGAGCCCCATCCCTACCGTTTATGAGCAGATCAGGGCTGGCTGTTCAGAATGGCTAGACATTATGTTACATATACAGTACACGATTAACTCGTTACCTCAAGGGGATCCACCAGCCCACGGGGCTTTAGATTGTGATAGTAGCTTTAGAGCCAAACTATGTCTTGTGCGATAGACCAATGGCGATCCTTCGGTCATCTCATCACACAGTCCCTCAAAACTTAAACCTAAACTTCACATTTGACGGCTTGGCAGTCTTGCAAACCGACGAGCTCCTGATTAATCCTGGAGGGTCGGGCGAGGACTTCTTAGTCGATCCCTAGGCCACGTCAGTATCTTCCCACAAGGGTTTTGTATCCCCCGCAACTCTACTTAACATGCCAAGGGAAACATGATGCCAAAACGGCAGTTACTCGGTCGAGAACAAACTACATATTATTTTGTCTTCAGCTTACTCGGAACCCGAATACCTCGGCATGTCGGCGAGGCCTTTTGTCTAACCTTTTAAAACACCGAACGACTTTCGAAGTTTGTCCCGAGCACAGATCAGATGCGTCAACAATAAGCTCAGAAAGTATGAAGCTTAAAGTAGGTTACTTCTTTGCATCAGCGGCAACGATCGTTCCAGCCTAGAAGGAATGCCTTTACCCTAAAGGATTTCAGTCTTCTGGTCATAGCAAATAGCTTTATAGATCTGTCTAACTGACTACGTATGGGCAGCAGAAGTAAGGGCATGCGGAGTTAACTGCATGAGTGTCTCGCTGTCATGATTTAGATGTGAAGAAGACCAGTTCCTTCTTATTCTTGAGCACCATTAAAGCAGAAGCTAACGCATCGTTGGCAATATAACTACTGACTGCGTATGTCTACCTTGTCGCTCACTCTGACGCTTGTAGGTGAGCTGTCTAGGCTTGGTATGAGATGTATAAGCTTATTTTAGAACGAGATGATTCGTTTTCTATTCAGATAGAGTTTATCGGGCGTAACAGGGTTACATCTGTCTTTTCGGGCGACTAAGCAAGGTGGGTTGTTACTGTATTAGCCCGCATTTTACAACCTTTACAAGGACTAAAGCATAAATACAGTTAACGATGGATATTTTTAGATCCATCATAATCTAGAGGTAGTTACTAGTATTACGAAGAAATCATTCCTTTAGATAGTAACTTTATAGGTAAAGACTAATAATAAATAATATAATTATAAGCTCCTTTCAGCAACTTTTGATACATATATAATAGTAGTGCTTAGAGAAAATAGCCTCAACATGAAACAGGTCGGATATAAACTTGCGGCCCGCACATAAACTTAACTTAATGTTGTTCGAGAAGTTAAATTAACGTTCAGCACTTCAAGAGGTCCCCAAAACCATTAAGCTTTCAAGTGATTTCAAAAACTCCACTCCTAATCAACCTAGTTTCAACTCTTGCTGGGTAGTATTATGATAATCCTCTTGCAGAACGAAACTCACCAGAATGCTACTGGATAGAGAGTATGACTCGTGGATACGCAACTCAACAGGGCGTACAGCTATCTCCCATGTAGTAAATGTAGAACCTGGTGAATGAGATGTTGTGATAACCTCATTACGACACTGAAACTTCGTTATAGAATGACTTTCCCTTATTCAGTCATGTGCCGCCCGACCGACATACAAAGAGTCCCTGATTTCAACTTTTCTCTCAGTGCTCCACTATCACCAGCAGTGGATATGGAATTTGCGGGATTTTGAGACTGAACAGAGGATAGAATGGCAGTAGTTCGTGAAGCAGGAGAAGGCTGAATAAAGTTACACGACAACTACCGGGACAACCGGGAATCGATACTCACGGCAGTTGGTAGAGCCTGACTTCTTTGCCAATGGTGACGGAATCCGTCTCCAGGCCCGATTCAACACGGATTGCCAGGCTCTACTGATATTGATCGGTAGTTTTAGATAGTAGTGCGAGATACATTGGAAACTTAAGCATGAATTGCTCAGGAGAATGGCGAGAGAAGTATAAATAAAGACATGAAATCCTCTCTATCTCTTTTTCACCACACAGCAGCATCCTCCTCTCTCTCATCAGCTTTGATATATCTTCCGATACACTACACAATATCCACAATCTCTCACAAAGACATTCTACTTCATTTTTTCATCAACCATCATCATGCTCTTCACAAAGATCTACCTCTTCACTTTTGCTACCTGCGCCGCCGCAGCAGCTGTTCATATCCCCTCCGACAAGTTGCCCGCCCACCTTAAACAGGCAGCCCCCTGGCCAGAGTCCCCCAAGCACCCTGCACCTGTGGAACTGCCAGACATTGTCAACACACCCGTTGATACCAACCCTAGCAACGGCACCTTGCCTGTCAAGCGCCAGGAAGACAACCGTGCTAAGGTTGAAGCAGAGATTCAAGGCATCATTGACAACCACACAAACAACCACAGAGAGGACCATGGACGCAGACTGGCTGGATGTCCCTCTACCCGCTGCGGAGTCTGTGCTGGCGGGCTGACTACTACTTATGTCGCCGCTCTGGCTGCTTGCGGTACCGCTGCTGCTACCGAAGAGGCGATAGCCCTCGGTGCCTTGACCCCCCTTGCTATTGCGACGCTCAGTGCCTGTACCACCGCTGCTCATGGTGCATATGTGGCCGGCTGGACCTTCTGCCTTGGTATGACGGATTAGGATCAAGCTACTGCTCAAGATGCTGGCCTGCGTGGAGGATGGTTGGTACTGCGTGTCTATACAAAGGCAACATCAAGCACGAACAGTCCAAAACGCTTCCACCTCCGGATTTCAGGTTAAATTATTGCGGCTTACTTGGATGACTCTGATTGTTTCTTCTCACGGTTTCTTGTTTGTTGTTCAAACATAGAAAGAAGGAAATGCAATCGAGTGGGAGGTGGCTTTCTTATGTGTTAGTTTTGTTACAAGTCCCAGTCGTTACCGGATTATGCTTGATAGATTTAGTCTGCAGCTTTTATTTAGAAATACAGTCTCTACCGCTCTGTTGCTTAGAACATCCAGTCCTCATCTTGGATTCCTATACTATCTGCATTCGCAAGCCTCTCAAAGGCAATTTGCGTACACAATAACAAAGAATACAGTTGTGGATTCTTATACATGTCATTGCTATAAGCCACTCTTCTACAAGCAGCCACCCCAAAGTAAAGCTTTTTACAACTAAGGATGATTAGTTACTTCTTATTACATTAAGTGTTCTCATCTTCAGAATTGGCATAGCTCCACGAGATCTGTACTCTCTGCCATGACCCACGGCACCTGATTATAGAGTTTAGATCCCATATATACTCCCATATGACTTGTCAATACAATAGATAAAAACCAAGATGCAAAGCCACGAGACCAATATTTACCCATTGAACAAACAAACCCTAAGAAGCCAACTCGTCTTGATCCCAATAACTACCATCGCAAGCTCCCCGAAAAGAAAATGTCTACTATCATCAACACCTATCTTCTCGTCAATAATCTACATAATCAAGAACTGCGAGATAACATATGGGACTATACTATTCCTTACAACCAGATTCATTGTCTGACTTCTCCCAATCAGCGAGTCGATGGCTGGCTTAGGATCAAGTCCCCGCCTCTTCCTGTCGCTCTGATGGTCAAGAAAGAGTCACGAAAGCAAGCTCAGTTTCGTCTCAAACGCTTTCCTCTCTCAACCAACCCAATGCTAGCCCATATAACCTTTTCCCCTATGGATACTTTAACACCAAGCGGGATATCCTGCATCTACCTCTCTGGAATGGTCCCTGGACGCTCGGCAAGCATATGTTCGAGAGACTATCTCTACAAATGGATGTTGTAGACTGCTATCCTGCAGTTTTTTTCAGACTGCCAGAACGCATTGAGTACATTTTAAAGCACGGTCCGGCCTTATCAAAAGTCCATATCGTTTTCCCCCAAGAGATGAGTGGCTTTCAGCGACATAATGATTTTATGAAGTGGCTTCCTGTAGGAGAGTCAAATATTGATCGGTCATCAGAGATGGCAGCCGAGTATAGAGTTCTTAGCCGGCCAATCTTGGAACATGCCCTCAAGACATGGTCTCCGATCGCGGCCCAGATGTTGCAAGAGACTCGAGAACTCGTCCCAAAAGCATACCTCACCACTATGCCCTTGGCGTGCAGCTGCCCGGACGTTGCTGAGAAGATGAGAGGCAAGGTTGACAAGGCAATTCGAAAGTATGGTCGACGAATGAAAAGGAAAGAGCTTCGAGAATGGAACAAGAAGCAAGCAGAAGCCAAGAAGGAGAAAGCATCTTTCAAACAGATTGTGGGAAGACATAGAGAAGAAGAAACAGCCCGGACATAGAAGCGAAGAATAGGGCGAGAACGCTTGGACGTACACTGCGTGCTCGTCAACCTTCTCCACGTGGAGTATATAGTGGTTGAGTCTGAGGAGATTTGGGCCATGGCCAAAGATCTTTTGGGCAAAGTGCAAGAGATTGGATATGGGCCTGTATGCTTAAAGAGAGTAATTTAGAAGAACGTATTGCAAGATTTCAGATTGAACAGGAAAACACATGTGCCAAGGGGTGAGAAGCAGAAAAGGGATTGGGCTTAAGGGAGACTTGTTCGTTTTGATAAGGCGAGATTTTGTGGGCTTTTGATGGAGAATGAATATTCTTGAGATCAAGGTTTTGTCTTCCTGAGAGCTTTGACAGAAATTTTAAGGCTGATAGTCAAGTCTAGCACCTAGTTGGCCATGTTTAGTTCGTGGGATTTCAACAATGTGAGTGCCTGTGTTGGAAGTTCAACAGCAGTGAGGGTCATTTGTAAAGGCAAGATATCGTCAATCTGGACCAACATAGCTTATATCGTTCCTGGCAATTAGCTTTATAATTATTGCTAACAATTCTGCTGGTACATACGATCATAGCTCGGAGAAAATACGGGATCCCGTCCGCTCTCCCATAGTCAAGCTCCGAAGCGCTGGATTAGTAGTTGGGTCGGTGACGACCAGCGAATCCCCGGTATTGTATGTTCTTTTTGTTCCTATGCTCTTCATTTTTGCTGGGACTAGTGTTTTCTAACATGGGTATCTAGCCAGACATATCTACTTAACTCTCCCGTTGTTGAGCGATATGCTGCAACTGTGCGGTTGAGCAAGTTGATCTACTAGGTTGAGGATCGAATATAGAGAAATAAGTATATAATTTAAGCTCTACGCTTCCTAGAATATCTCTTATCCTTGATGTCTCTCATGTTGGGGCCCATCTACAGCAATTGCGATGTGGCTCGGCTGCGGCGAGAAAGAGTTGTCTGAATAGTAGGGGACTGAAGCAGAGGGTGGCCGTAGAAACAAGCATGTAAGAAGGTTGTCAGAAAAATAAGCAGAACGCAAACAGTAACCATGGCCAAGGGTAGTCGCCAGTTTGTCAGGGATAGGTCAAAAGTTGACATGCCAAATATGGACTAAAGGTTGTTAGTCAGGATAACATAGAATATCTCATGTGTATCTCACCGTGACAAAAGTAAGAGGTAGGAAGGTCATAGTGATAAATGTCAGTATATGAATGTTGCGGCCTTGCTCAATCGCTCTTCGGCTCTCCCTAACCGAGTTTCCGCTGAAGAGCTGATCCCTTAGAATCTCGATCTCTTTCCGTGTACGCTCATTGCGGTTCAAAATCTCTGCAAGCTCACGTACAACCTCTTCAAACTCTTGTTGCAGATTACATAGATGGCTGCAGTACGCAATTCCATCGGCCGTTGTAGGAGCCGGGTGTGGCCATAGGACAGGGTGAGTACCAGCCCAAAACGCCTCGGTAAATGTATCTGAATAGGCGGCTATCATGGCCTTAATTCCGGTATTAATGACGGCCAATGCGTTGTATGCCCAGAAGTATCGGCGGATTTGTTTAAAGTCTTCGTCCTCAAATAATAGTCTGTCTCTATGCTTGGAGTCGAATAAAACGGTGGCCTGTGTATAATAGATGTCAGTAAGCCATATCTGTAACTATGACTGGAAGTTGTTACCGGAGGAGTAATAAGTTTCGTAACTCGCACATGAAGTATCATGTTCCGTCTACTGGCATCTCGATACTCTGAAATGAGGAGATCAAGAAAAGCAAACGGGCCATTGATCAACTTCTTTTGTTGAAACTCTTCACCTCGAACTGTATGTAGGTTATCGGGGTAGTTTTGGATCATAAGAAGCTGCCATGGACCGAAGGTATCAAATAAGAAGCCTTCCTTTCTTTGTTCTTCCTTTCTATTCCTGTCATGTGTTCTCGACCGTACGCGGAGTGCTGGATCCCCGCCGAGGGAAAGGGCTATCACCGAGCCACATTCAGCTATCTCAATCTGCTCGTCAAAAATCATTTCTTGGCGCATTTTCTCAGACCGCTGCCACTGTGTAGGCTTCTTAGATGGATTGGCGATAGTGTAGTACTTGAAGGCGAAGAAGAAGGACCGCTGTCGTACATTGGCCTTGGCTTTGGCTGACATATCGATTACAGGACCCATAGGAAAGATAACCGGAGACGAGGAGGGAATACGAGGAGGGTTAGGCGAAGCTGGGGACGTCGCGCCCTCGAAGGCCCGGTCCATGAAGGCACGAGTACGACCGCGGGTTGATTGCATGTCAATGAAAACCTCCAGAAGCTCCGACATATCAAAGTGGCGGGACATTGTGAGGTGAAGAGCAGCGAGCATAAGCGGCGTTGGATCCTGGATGATGCTATGACAAGAGTTAGAGATATTGGCGAGAAGGGTTTGGGGTATAGGTGCGTACGTGATACGACCGGCAGAGTGACCATCCAAGTTCACTTTTCTGATCGCCTCCCATACAGTTGGAGCATCAGCAATATTAGCAGACTTATCGTTCAAGCCGTCAGTAGCATACTTAACATCATACTTATCTTCGGCACCACTGTCTCCACTGAGCTTGAAAGGTCTACAATCCTGGCCAACTTCATACGCCTCAAATGTTGACGACCTACCCCTTTCTTTTGCTGCCAAATTGCGAAAGGGCACATCCAGCTCTATGAAATCCCGCTGCTGAATGACATCCTTGAGCACAGTGGCCATCCCCGGCTGGAACTCATAGTCCCTGAGATGCCTAAGGAGAGCATTGTCTGGCAAATGCATCACGCTGAGAGGATGTCGAACTGTGTTGAGTGGAAAATCCTCAACCTTACGTATCGATGACTCTAGATTTGAGTCTAGCAACGGTATAAAGGAGATATCGTCATCATGCGCGAAAACAGCTCTGTTTCCACTCAGGGAATCAGTGGATGTACGCAGTCTTTTGGTGTAGGGGGGACGTTCGTGGTTTCTCTCGAGGATTGGGGCCCGAAGTCCACGATATTGTCGAGGATATGGTGAATTGAACTCCATGGAGGGCATCAAGGGAGGCGTGAGGGCCTGGTATGGTTCTTTTGTCAAGCCATACTTCCGGGGATAGCTGTTGGCGATGTTACGATGACGGATATCCAAGCCACCTTGAAGGTTACGTAGTGCCTGGATGTATCTGTCATGATAAAAGTCCACCTCTCGAACGAGGTCGTCCATAGCTCTTTGTGTTGGGTCAGATATTGTTTCCGTGTGCATTGAAGGACCCATGTCACGACTGACGGAACTGCCAATCTGTCGAGAAGCTGTTGGGCTGTTCGATTCTTTACGATGATCCTTTTGATCCTCGTGAAGGCCACGAATATTGTCAATGGATGACGGTAGTCTAGGTTGAAAGTGGTAGTGGTTTGGATCATCCTGGGTCCAGGTCGGTAGCTCTTTAGGGTCCAGAATGTGATGGAGTGGCGACTGGGCTTCAGCAGTTTCGGCATCAAAGAGATAGATCCCTGTGTCTTTCTTCTCTGGATCCTCTTCGTTGATATCCTCACTGTCCCTCGCACAATCTGCTGTAACAGGAGAGACCTTGGACGAGAGGCGAGAAATACCACGAATTTCACCCTTGTCACTGACCTCGGGTAGCTTGACATGCCTGGGATCTGATGCAGCTTCTATCCGTGTAATAATCTCCTGCATGATCTCCTCGGCGGAAACGATGTATGTTATCTTTGCTACCTTGCTCGCAGCAACGACAAAACCGCAAATCTGATTCGTGTCCCGACTGACCACTACAGAGCCGCAATCTCCGTCGCTCACAGCGGTTGGAAAGCTGGCCTGATAGTGTTTTACAAACTTGCTGCTGTATGGTAGCCGCATACGGATCGCTCGGCCTTCTAGGGAGCCATGCATAGTGCCAAGGGAATGCGTTCTAAGTGACACTGGGACGCGCCCAGGTAGAATGGGCTGAACGTTTGACTCCGACATTAAGCAGAGCCCTGCGTGGAGTGGTGGGTCTCGAGAAGGAAGAGTGATGAGAGCGAAGTCGTGCTCTACTGAGAACATATAAATGCCGTCGGTGTTGGAGAGTGGCTGGGATGGATACGACTGCTGAGCTTCGATCATACTAGGCTGGAATGTCTGGATATCGTCCATCATACCTTCGGACTCTTGCGACGAAGACAATATGGTGTCCATGTCTGGCGGTGTGGCGCTTCCAGCCCTGAGGGCCTCCGATCCAGAGTCTGATTCCGAGTCTCCCTCAAAATCGTCAGATTCTTCAGGGTCTTCTGTTTGTGTAGGCATGAAGATGTGAGCTGGTGAGATTAAATAGCCTTTGTGGTCCACCATCACAGCGCAGCTTATTGTTCCTGTCCCAAGTTTCGTCTCAGTATCGTCCCTCGCGACGATTGAAAGCAAGCTGCCATCCTTTGAGCCGATGATGCCGCTGTCATTATCTACAGCCCTTGGTCTATGTCTTCGTATCTCGAACTTGGGCGTGATATACAACAAGTCTGTATCAGACATGTTGTCAAAGTTGCCAGTCAACGTTATTCCTTCGGTTTCAGGTGGCCAGTCCCAGTGATCAATCTTGAGGCCAGTGTACTCCTGTAATAGGGAACTCCGCCTTAGATGCTTGACTATGTTCTTTCGTTGTTTTCCGGTGGAGCCTGCCAGCATAAGGTAGGCGGCGCTGGTCTCGAATGTCTGACCTCGGATAAAAACTTCGAGGAGTAGAAGCGCAGATTGGGGGACGGAAGGGCATTTGGACACCCGTATACAAGCAGTGTCAATGATGCTTTTGAAGGGCTCTTTATCGGGATCTTTAACCTCCCAGCACTTCATACCGCCCTGTGTCCCCCTATACTCGCCGCGGTATGGCGCTAGATCGGCGACGAACAGTTCTCCGCCTCTCCTAAAGAGGTTCATCATTCATGAGGAGCGAGTCGACTTGTAGAGGTCAAGTAATCTCAGAACCGTATTATGGATGCCTAGAGAGCAGAAGAGTTAAGTCATGGTGGGAGTTCATATTGGTTGGGCTGGATGGAGCGGGGTAAGAGAACGATATGTCGTTTCAACACAGCCGCCGCCTCTTTCCCATGAGCAGCCAAAGGGAGACGATGACATGCCAGTCAGCCTCACTTTGCTTTTCCCATCTCAGAGCAGTAGCACGAAGTTGGGTGGTCATTCAGGCACAGCCACCACCTCTTTAGTCCAGACACCAACAATCGACAATGTGCTTGTTTTCAGGTCAGCCTTGTGCGCCATAACATGATCATTTCATCAAGTTACAAAGGGGCCGGTTTAGCTCGAAAGGCTCTTTTTCAATCTTTGCCCCCAATTCCCAATAATTCTTCCAGCATCTAGCCATACCCATAGTCTTCTTGCCCCTTCTGTCTTATAGCGACTTCGTTTCGATGGCGCAGCTGAATCATATTTGCTCGCCTATTCCTTCAGCCACTTTGCTGCATCTTGCACACACCTTCTGGGCGTCTGACTCTACCGAAGAGAGCTCACCAGCCTGTCTCCAGCCATACTCTGAGTATTATGCTGAACAATGCAAAACTTTCTATCACGGTCTCGGAAGAATTCTCCCAGTCAAGACCCACGAAAGTTTCATTCAGCTAGGTCAGCAAATACTGAAGGGCTTAACCCGTGAAGAAGTCGTTCAAAGCCTCCATGACAACAGCCAAGCGTCAGTTGCGAACGCGCAGTCAGACGTCAGGGCCATCAATGGTGCTGTTGACCTTGCGGCAAGACTTATCCTCATGATTGATGTCGGCAAGCCAGTGACAAACCGAATGTGGACTGGTCGAGCTTACCGTTCTTGGGATAAGGGGACCATTCGTGATTTCACGGACAGTCTTTTCCCTGTGCAAAGGTCGAATCGCCACGATAATGTGCGGCTGGACAGAGATTTCAACGCTCGGAATCTTGATATCATTGGTGGTCTGAAGGTCGAGCTCACCAACAACCTTCTCGACCACCTCAAAGTTATTGATATCGAGGGTGAAACTACCGTCATGATCTTCCACCACGCTTCGTTCCTAAGGAATCAAGAGACGGATCTGTTCCCGGATAACTTCATCCATGAAACATTACAGACGCTCGCACTACTCTTCCCACAGAACCAGTGGTACAAAAAGAGTAAAGATTGGTACCACAAGATTCTCAAGCCAATGGCGAGCGATGCCGATCCAGCTGTGTTGGAATGCGGACCATTGGCTATGACTGATATTGAAGAATACCAATTTTGGCATGATAGACTTATAAGGCTCAAGGCGGTCTTTGATCAGACCAAGCCCAACAACCTGCGGCAGTGGTGGAATGATCGAAGAGAGGGTACACAATGGTACGCTCTGTGGGTTGCAGTCGGCTTTACCGTTTTCTTTGGATTTGTTCAGAGTATTGAAGGGGCACTACAGGTGTATAAATCTTATCACCCTGAGGAAGAAGGTGATAAGTAGACTGGAAGTGTCATTTATCAAACTCAGTATATCTATCGATTACATTATAACTGTATTCGGTGACAGGAGGAATAATATTCCGTCTGGTCAGCTTATGAAGCGCTCATAATTCTCCACCTTGACCCGGGATCCGTCGGCAAATGCAGGTCTTCCTCGGCTAATGAGGCTTAGTAACATTAGACTAAGTATTTCAGATACCTCATCGTTTTGCCTTTGTGATTGCTGAATCATTCTTCACCGGTAAACATCATGTTGTTATCTCGCATACGTCTTCTCAAGAGGCCATCTGGTCTTGCTACCAGACTATCAGTGCTACAGCCTCGAACGTACTCTGTACAGAGACGGACAAGTGATGATGATTCTGTCCCACTCCCCTCAAGATGGTTCACCGATTTACAAACTCAATGTAAGGAATTGAAAGGTCAGCAGTATCCTCCCGAATGCGTGCAGCGTGCCGAAAAACTACTTGCCTACACCGAGGCAAACTGGCTGGGTCTTCTAGCGGGTCAGCAGGGGTTTCTCACCGAGGAAAAATGGAGAGGGTTGGATAATTATCAGCTACTTTGGGGAGACATGGTAAGTAGCCCGTGATGAGAATGCGTTGATATACTCTTACTAACCTAGTTGAATATCTAGGATAGCATGGTAAGTTGGCATTTTTTAATACTTTATGGTGCACAATCTAATCCTGATAGGGTATGTCATAATCTTCCAGTTGAGCAGTGCCGATCTCATACATCACAGGGCATATCAATAACGTAATGTACAACAAATACGTCGAGACAGGTCGCGTCCAATTCATTCGCCAGCACAGCCAGGACGCTACGGCTGAAGAAAAACCCCAGTGGGAAGACCTACCAACGCCAAGAGGTCTAGGCCTCATCCTCAAGAGCATCAAGACCGAATATAAATTTGTAAGTTTTCTCCGGCATATCCGAGGCTTATAAGCTCACCAAATACTTTGAAATAGCCCATGAAATTCCCCGACACGATAACTGTGGTTTATAAGCTGCTCGAGTTACCGACCTATGAGACAACGTCCCTCAAGATGGAAGCATTGATTCTGTCCGGTCAACATCGCCGTGTAGCTGCAAGATGCGTCGATGATACTGTCATTTATGATTACACCACCGCCAGCAAGTCGGTATTGAGGCCGTTCATGGTTGATAAACTTCAAGACACGTTTAGATTGCAACTAGATGACCAGAAGAGGTATACTGATGAGGCAAAAAGCGCAATCAAGACTCTTGAAGAGCTCAAGAAAGAATTTCAGTAGTAGTAGACAGGTTAGAATTTAGAGTTAAACGATAAAGAGAATCTGCCAAGATTTACAATAGGATATCGAACCTCAAGTTTCACTATAATATTGCGTCTATGACTGTAGCTTGACATAGGTCGGTTGCAAATTCCCTTTTGGGATGGAGTAGAATGAGATGGTCTTTTCCAACGTCAAGCTACCAGGACCGGCTGTCTTCTTTCGGCTTACCTCCTAAGAATTCGGCCCGTGTCCAATATGATAAGCACGCTACGCTAGAGACGAGGCTGTCCGTGTTGATTGGTTCGTTTGTTACAGGTATCAAACGACAAACACACTTGGGACGAGACCGAACAAGCTGCTACTTTCAGAAAAATGAATATTCTGTTAAAACCAGTCTCTAGACTTTACCCTGGCTATAAAATACTATTTGGAGAATTCAATAAGTATTGGTTGTGCTCCAATCTCCAACCATCTACCAAGATTCTTGGAAAGCCACATGGTAGCTAACCAACCCTTATAGGCTCCTGTTAACTGGTATGACTGAGCGAAAGTCTAAGGACAAAGTATAAAATTAATGTTATCATCTGGTTTACGTGTTTTACAGTTATTTTGTCTGCCGATCTCTGCGGCTAGTCTCGGATCACCATAACCCACGTTCCCAGCTTGTTACGTACTATTTACATGATAGTATCAACTTACCTCCGCCCCCGCGATGGAGAGCGTTTCTATTCTCCACTATCTCCATGGGGTTCGGTAATGAAAAGGAGTAAGCAGGTTTAGAAACGCGCCAAAAGGACCGAGGCATTTATCGACCGCCTTTCCCCAGGAATTGTCCATATCCTCTATCCTCCATCAGTTGTTCCCCGGATTCTTGTGTGTGGTATAAATCTTCCCTGGATTCGCAACTCGCAAGACACTTTGGATAGGAGACTACCTTTGACACATCCTCTCTGGTCAATTCTCCATATCCTCCGCCCTCTACGTCATACAATCCTTCAATATGTCAAACGAAAAGGCAGATTCAAAGCCTTCCTCCGTTCGACCTCCTGGTCACGATAATGATCTAGACCCCGACCAGATCGCGCAAATCGACGATACCTATGACCAAGCCATCGGCACCGTTACAGACTTCGAGAAGCAAAAGACAGCTGAAGGAGAAGCCCATTTCCGCCGTCTTGGTTGGAAGCGACTGACCGTCATTCTCATCGTCGAGGCCATTGGCCTTGGGACTTTCTCCCTCCCTGCTGCCTTTGCCACGCTTGGCGTTGTTGCTGGCGTTATCTGCTGTATTTCTCTTGGCCTTCTTGCTATCTATACCGGATGGATCGTTGGAAAAGTGTCGGTGGTGTATCCCTCCGTTCAGCATTATGGTCACATCGGCGGCCTCTTGATGGGTCGCATTGGCGAGGAGGTCTTTGGCTTCCTCTACGTTCTTCAACTGATCTTGATGACTTCATCGTTCATGCTCACAGGCACAATCGCTTTTAATGTGCTAGGTGACTACGGTGCCTGCGGTCTCATCTTCAGTATCGTTTCTGGTATCCTCCTATTCCTCTTGGCCATCATGCCTTCATTTACCGAAGCTGCGATCCTGGGCTATATCGATCTTATGTCAGTTGTGTCAGCCATCGGTATCACTGTCATCGCCACTGGAATCTCCGCTGGAAAGCAGCCTGGCGGTGTTTCTGGTGGCAGCTGGTCCGCTTGGCCTGACCCTGACGCTACATTCAAGGATGGCATGGTGACTATTTGCAATATGCTCTTTGCTTATTGCTTCGCTATGTTTCTGTCTCCTTTCATGTCTGAGATGCATACTCCTCAAGACTTTACTAAGGCCGTATGGACACTTGGAATTATCGAAATGGTTGTGTATACCATGACCGGCGTACTTATCTATGTCTTCGTCGGTGTTGGTGTTGAGAGCCCGTCTCTCTTGTCCTTGAGCCCAGTTGTTTCCAAGGTCGCTTTTGGCGTGGCGCTACCCATTATCTTCATTTCTGGCGCTATCGGAAATACAGTCACGGCCCGGTATGTTCATTTGCGAATGTATCAAGACTCCGTTGTCCGATTCATCAACACCACCAAGGGCTGGGTTACATGGCTTTCTGTTTTAGGCGCCATTACCCTCATCGCCTGGGTTGTTGCAGAAGCTATCCCTATCTTCAACGACCTTCTTGCCCTTAGCTCAGCTCTTCTTATCTCAGGCTTCGTCCTATACGTCCCCGCCATCATGTGGTTTAAGCTGCTTTGCAAGGGTCACTGGTATGAGACGAAAAACATTCTACATGCCGCCCTTTGTACATTTACCTTCCTATTTGGTCTCCTCGTCCTTGTTGGGGGAACTTACGCCAGTGCTATGGATATTGTAAGTACTAGCCATCCACTTCAATGCATATGTAGAACTAACAAGTACGTAGAAACTTCACTACGACCAGGGCCACATTCGCCAACCATTCTCTTGCGATGCATAGTTCGAGTCCGGAGCCTTTGGGAAGGAACGTCAATGTCTAAATGATTTGTAACTTTAACGACAATAAAAACTTATTGGTACCACCTTGTATATGCTATTTTCATCAGTCTACAACATCACGTAGCTCTTGGTCTGGTCTCGGACATTTGGCAAAGTCCCCATATGTTTTTTCGTCCCGAGGTAGCGTTGCATGATTGGTGTAACGTTACGATACCTGCCTTCGGGTCCGAAGGAAGCCATGTCAGCGATGAAATCTGGCTACAGAAAGCTACTCATCTTCGATAATATCATACACACACTGGTTTCCAATGGGAAGCAACAGCATTAATCATAATGATGCTGGCATTTCTTGCTTAAGGGGAACGTACCCAGGAAACTGGGAAACTGTCCTGGGCAAAGCTAAACTGAGGATCTGCAATAGCTAGGCAAAAGACCTAGGAAATCTGGATTGTTCCCGATGGGGTTGACAGTCTTATTGAGTGTGAGCTCGCTCAGCTCTGGTGACTTGGTAAGCCCGAGCGAAATCACTTTCCTGGGGGAGAACATTGCCCTTCTAGCGAAGAATTAAATTCTACCGGAACAGGCCCTTCTTTGAGATATCGAAACCTGGCCCTCAAGATCCAATAGCAACCGGAAAAGAGAAAAGTGACCCCAACCATGACCGAAGCCCAGTTCATATTACCAATATTTTCGGCTGGGCTAACAGGAACGTAAAGCGGCATCCTAGAGCTTGGTTAGTAAAAAATTGCTTCAGCTTAACCAGGGGACGTTGAGGCAAACAAGAGCTGGAAAAAGTGTTAAACAGTTACTTACACATAGATAACCACGGCCAAACAAGCCCATGCAACTGATATGTAGTTTACGAGATATCCCCATCTGCCAAGATCAAAATAGGGACGAGGTGGAAGAACCGACCGACCCCGAATAAGAGCCTTATACAAAGATTTAGTATATCCTATAGGCTCTGGCGAAGAGTACTCACCACAATGACCGGTAACGCATATGCAAGAGTGAAGAATACTCCAGCCCCGCTGACAATAGCGTTGAAGGCCAGATCACTTCCCAGGGGAATGAGACCCATCACCACTTCAATAACAAGAATGATAAGTATAAAGTTCAAGGGAATTTGTAGCCTTTGGTTTATTCTTTCGAGCCACCCTGACACGGGGAAAGCCCTATCCTGTGCCATTCGCCAACCGAGGCGAGAGCAAGAAGAAAGTATACCAGTACAGACGAGTAGCTAGAGGCAGAGTCAGTGAGCCACATGTTTCAGTATTGGCAGGTTATCAGATCTTAACTCACGTTGACGATTATAAAGATGACTGCGATATATATACCTCCATACTGGCTTCCTGTCATGTCCGAAAACCAGTCGACGTACGGAGACCTGACTGTAAGCATTGAGTTGACGCAGACCCAATGAGGAAGTACTTACAAGGCCAGTACATATTCGGAGTAGTTTCCGCAGCAAAACAGAAGTACGAGGTTGGTGATAATGGTAACAACGCCGGAGAATATCATAGACCAGACCATGGCCCGCTACGTAAGGTAAGTAAAGTGTACATCTGTGGAGCTGAGTCAAGGCAGTACTTACCGGTGCGTCTCTCGAGGCATTCTTCATTTCCTCTACCAGATGCATCATGCTGTCCGTACCGTATAGGCCATATAAAGGATTATAAAAGCTGAGGATAAAAACCCATCCGTTGCTGCTATATCCTGAATTATTTAAAAACTGTGTAAACACAAACGTTGCATCGGATTTTGGGGCTGTGCAGAGCAGAGTAATAGCCCAGCCGAAGAAGCCAAGTACTGTGAAGACAGCGCCGACGGTACTGTAGAAAGGAAGTGCTTGTGGCTTCAGATTTAACAAAAGAGGAAAAACAAGTAGGACAAGGTAGAGTAGAAATGTCTGGTAAGGCTAAAGACGTGTGAGTATATACACTAATGTTGTTGATGTAGATTGATTTACCTTCCAATCAATATGAGGTTGGAACATCATGACTAGTGTTGAAATGATATTGGCGCTGTTCAACGCACAGGATGCCCCTGTTGCCATCTCCGCAAGCAAAAGACACCAGCCAACTATATATGATAGAAAAGGGCGGTATTTTTCAGTGGCTAACTTTTGAACGTAGAACTGCTGTCCGCCGGCTGTTGGCCAGATACCGCAGTACTCAGCAAGAGACGCCATCAACAATGTTTGGCCGATAGCGACGATGATTCTGCGAGGTCTATGTTTTAGTTGTTGCAACGGTTTCGGGTGCTTGAATACTTACGATCCATACATGAGGGCTAGTGGTCCTCCAAGGTCAAAAATGGTACCGTAAAGAACAACAATGCATGTCCATGTCGCACTCATCATAACCTGATACGCGCATACTGTACGCATAGAAACGTTAGTACTATAGATAATTTATATAGTAAAGACTCACGTGTCCAAAAGTTATATACACGTTTCAGCTCAGCTGTTTTCCCAAGTGTTTGGAGGTAAGCATCATCGGAATCAGCCAAGAACGGGCTATCATCCTGTACTGAGTTATCATTATAGTCAACGGGATTAGTTGTGGTGCTGACACAAGCTGGTCCCATGTCTCGTCTAGTTTCTGAAAACACAATTGAGCGATGTTGACTTGAAGGCCACGGCGTGCGTATTATGGAAACAAGGATAGGAAGAGTGTGTTCTGAATATGAAAAGGACAGAGTACGCAGGTCAGCTGGTTCGAGGCTGTTACAACTTATAGTACTATTTCACTTTAGTGGTAGTAGAGGCGTTACTAGCAAACATTCACACAAGCCAAGAGTACAGAGGCTTGGTCTAGACCTGGTAACGAATGCAGGCAGATCCAATCCAGATACCGCAATTCCCAATAGTCTCTCTTTCAGGGCCGCCACGGGACCGTCCTAGTTTCACCGGGATCTCCCGTCTCACATTCCTCTTGTTCAAGTCTAACCAACCAAAGAACGATAATTGTCTTGGTTGAATGGTGCACACTTCGGTTGATAGTTGTTCCGAAGCTGGGGTAGGAGCTGAACAATCATCTCTTCACGTATGTACTTCTGTCGATGAAGGAGGGAGAATGGTGGATCTCAATATCTGGCGCTTAGTATCGGTACCTATCTGTGTAGCTTAGAGTATTAAACAACTAAACAAATTTGCGACGCCCTCCGTAAGGAAAGATCAAGTGCAGCGAAATAGACCCTTTTACCAATTAATAATCAGGCTTTCAGTGATACAACTGCACAAAAACTGGCAGCATCTCCGTAGCCTCGGGACAAAGAGCGAACAAGCTTATTAGCACAGCTAGTCAAGATAAATAAACACAAATTAATACTCTTTCAGAAGGAAGGAGACTATAAAAGAGGTTATTCAGGATTTGAGATATCTCTACTTGCCATAAGATTCTCCTAACCTATATGCTGCACATAAAAGCTATATTTAGAACACCTGGCTGAGGCAGTGGTGGCGCAGCAGCTCCAGCCATAAAATGCTGCGCCACGTCACACGCGTCATCCACGTGCTCCCAATCATTTCATGCGTGTTTAATTAAATTGCACGTCATCATCTTAACAACAACAACCAAATCTTACTTACGATAATTATCTAAAGACAAGACTGACAACACAAGACAAAGACAAAGACAACCAAAAGAAGAGATACTCACTATGACTTCTTCTCAGACCATGTCACATGAACTCTCCGAGGTCCGAGAACCTCAAACTCTGGCCACAGAGCAGCCCAAGGCTCACAATGCAATGGGTAAGACTACAACACACCCTCCTGAACGCTGCTACGACGTGCCACGTCACAGGCGACTTATTAAGCTGACCTTTCATAGACCCTCAAAAGGCTCCCGAGTCTACAGAACCCAATCTCAACCTTCGTGGTGGTGGCGCTTGCGATGGCCGGATTTGCGGCATTATACCTTGCCCAATTCCTGTCAACTGTTGGATCATTCCGTGTCCTTGTTGTTAGTCGAATTGCTTCGTTGAAGTGCGCGGGGTGCTTGCTTGCTGTCTTTCTGTTGGGGAGGCTTTTCTATGTATGCAATTAGCGTGGCACACGTCTGCCTCTGAATCTGAACTACTTTCCTTTGACGCGTGGACCAAACTCTGTTGTGGTCTCATGTATTATCGTGAGACAGTGTACGTCGGAGATAAAGTAGCTCCATTGATTCAGATAAACCTAGATGATGATGAACCCTATTCCCGCGATCTTACCTAGGGATGGGCATGTCTTCTCCACAGGTACGGAGAAATGATCCATCAAGCACAACTTAGCTGTACCGGGTTCTCTCAAGTGTAAAGCTTGTGGTGATGCCTTGGATTGGTACGATACGTCAACACTGATTAATACGCTTGGATACTCATCAATGAAAGACTGACCTATCGTTCAAATCAGCAAATCTTAGCCTCAGTAGTTCTAGGCGTTGAGTCTGCCAGCATATTTCGCCCTGGAGAGAGATCTACAAGTACCGGGCACATTAGACAGCCTGACATCATCTTAAGATCAGATGAACCGCACCGTACCATGGGCATGGCGCCCTGTTTTCGGCGGCGGGCTGGCGAGGCAGGGTTCACCATGCTTAACGAAGAATACCCAGCTGCCGATCGGGATTTGGCCCAGGACTGGCGCTGGGCAGAACTCGGCACTCGGATGGGTATAGATTACCAGAGTTTTGCGGATTGTGCCGCTGTACCATCCAGCGATGTAATCATATGTTGTGCGGCTATTGCGAAAAAGGAAGTTGGTGCTTCCAACACTAGGGAGCGTAGCATCGCGTAGACAGTGCATGGTGATGATCATTTTAATCTCAGCAGAACGGAATAAACCACAGCTCTACTCTGTTATATGCGTGGAGGTTCTAAGTGCGGTATTAACAAGCTTGGCATCGCAGAGCAACTCACAACTAGTTGATAGCTGACAACTTGGCGACAGCCATTTACGGCCAATCAGTCTGTACCTGAAGATTTTCAATCCATAAAAGCTCTCAACCTCGGCTCGTTCGGTAAGTTTTATAAGCGAATCATCCTTCATCGGGTTTCGCCTGCAACCATATGGCTTATTGTGATCGGCAATCAAAAGTCCGAGCACTACACTAAAAAGCCCGCAAGACGTGGGAGACAGGTGCCAGAACGTGGCAGTTGGGGGATGTTCTCCTTATCCCTGTTTGATTGGCTCGATTTCATGGTTGAAGGCCCATGGTTGACACGATCTTCAGGTCCTGGGCGCCCGTAAGGTTACATATTGGCAGCCCGAGTGCTAGCGTGATGCGGTTGACCTGAGTTGTTACTTGTCTCGCGTTAAAGAGCGAATGAAACTATTAGTCTTTTCATGCCAAGGTTATAGCAGAAGTCAGATATTGTTAATCTTCCACAGCAGTGGAACGGAGAGTGAAACATATGGGGTCAGCTATGCGAGTACTAAAGTCGTCTCTGCTCCCTTCGCCCAAAAGGGACATGGACGACTTCTAGGAGCCAAGCAATAACCGATACCAACTCTTCTCTCCATACCATGTATCTGCGTTGGACTGATGAGGGCCATGCGCCCGTTACCTATCGCTCGCTAGACGGCAAATCACGATCCATCGAAATTTGCGCTATCCTCATCATCTTCTCCATTCTATCCACAGCAGCCGTTGCGTTACGAACATATACACGATCAAAGATGCTTCGGTCCTTTGGTATAGACGATGGACTTATGGTGTTTGCCCAAGTACTCGCCATCGGGTCTGCTGTGGCTATCGGCTTGGGTAGGTTTCTGGTTAAACTAGAATGTGAGGGCGGCATATGCTAACCCGCATATAGAGAATAGATATGGACTAGGTTATCACACGTGGGAACAACCAGAGAGCAAGTTTATCCCTTACATGAAGGTCGGGTCTCTACGTTCCCCAACCCTTGGATCACTCACTTATACTGCTAAACAGGCCTTCTACGCATCCGTCGTTGTGTACAACATCGGAATGTGTATCGTCAAAATCGGCATTCTTTTTCAGTATCGCAGAGTCTTTTCTGTACGAAGTATACAGCTTATCACATTCTATGGACTGATGTTTATGGCTCTATGGACCATTACCATTGCGTTTCTTAATATCCTCGTTTGTGTTCCAGTCGCCAAGTTCTGGAACCAAAGCCTTTCTGGCCGATGCCTTAACCAGTTGACTATATGGTACATAATGGCTGGTTTTAACTTGGCCACCGATGTAGCCATATTCTGCATACCGTTGCCTGTTATCAAAGGCCTTCATCTTCCCAAGAAACAAAAGATTATGCTTTTTGCCATCTTCAGCCTTGGCTTTTTGTAAGTAATCATGGTCAACTTGAGATAACTTTGACCATACTAACGTGTGTGGACAGTACTTGTATCATTTCAATCATTCGTATTCGTACCCTGAAAGTTGCTGCTTCGACCAAAGACCCGAATTGGGATAACGTGGACGCTGCTATATGGTCGTTCCTCGAAATCACCATAGCCGTCATCACTGCCTGTCTACCAACACTACGACCTGTCTTCTCTAGGCTCATGCCTAGGGCATTTATCTCATCTCTAGGCCGGAGCAGTGGTCCATCAGGGTATGGGCCTTACGTTCAAGCCTCTGACAATCAGTGCTTGAGTAACATCCGCAGAACGAGGATAGAAGGATCTTGCAAGCATTCTTCAGACTACACAAGCACACTGAATGAGGATGATAGCATTCCCATGCCTTCACACTGCCGCAGCCTCAAGTCTCAACATTATCCCTCCTTTAGTGTTAGCATCACGGCAGGGGACAAACTAGATCAGCATACCCAGGATATGCAACACGATAAAGCAACAGGGACGAGAAAAGGAGGTATACAGACAACAACGGTTGTGATGCAGAAGGTGGCCGAGGAGAGGCCATCAAGTGAGGATTGACGGACTAACAGGATGAATATGGAACTAACTCTTATACCACTCACGACTTTTCTATATGTTATTTAATAACTCACTTAATATTTTCCAATTTCAAGAACTTCTTTCAAAGACAATAAATCCGGAAACCTCCTTTAACTGCTGATCTCTTGCGACGCATCATCATGTAAGCTTGAATACTGCCTTGACTCCCAGGTGATCAGTGATCCATGGCCTTTCAAACCCAAGCGAAACAAGTTCCTTCCTGGCTTCCTTGTCTACTACATCCGGCTCAACATCAGCGCCAAATCTCTGAAAGTCTACCAACCTGAGATGCTCTCCGCAAAAATACACCTTATCCATGCGCGAGCAACCGAAACGTTCACGTAGCATCGGCAAAGCTTGTTGCCCCCAGGTATATCCCTCATCGCCCTCTTGGCCACCGAGTTCAAGATATGCGTCTTTGAGGCTGTTGTCTACGTGCAGGGTCTGGTCGAACGGTTGGATGGCATTAAAGTCACCAGTGACGATAGCGCCCCAGACACCATCGGCACGCATATGTGTTGCAACAAGACGCATTTGCGACGGGCGCATAGGCGGTTCAAGTGCGAGTGACTCCAAGTGGGTGTTGCACAACCTGAGTTTGAGGCCAGGCTGATGTTGGGTAGATGCCGTTGGGATAGCAATGTCGATAAATAACGCATCTCGCTCCATTTGCGTAGCTGAATAATGGACGCGAAAGCAAGAATGAACATCGAGACGACGGTCCACCAACGTCACGGTCCCATATGCGCCAGACGCCCAAGCCGAGCTGTCGATGTCGGTCAAATAGAAACTGTCTCTAACCCATTGCTTCTCGCTGATAGCGACTAGGTCACTCGGTACGCACTCTTGTATGTTGATGACCGCTGCGGTTTCATCAGATCGCTGCTGGCTTAGCAGTCCTTCCAGGTGAGTGAGAGCGGCGTTCATTCGAGCCTCCGAATGCGGTAGCATAAAGTCGATGTTCCAACTGTATACCGCTAGAGTAGTAATACTAGTGGAAAATGAACTTGTTGATTCAAGAGCCTGCCATTGATTGCCCTTTTCGCCCCACTCACAGAAAGACTGGGAACATGGCTCATCAGGTCTCCAATGGATTGAAGTGGACGGCTTCTTCAAGGCGGCAGCAGCTTGGATGGCTTTTTGTATGATTGAATCCATTGTGATCGACGTTTTCAAGAAGAGAGAGTTTGGCCAAGCTGAGATCAGAAAGCAGGAAGCAGGGAATAAGTAAGTGGAATTTGAGGCACATTATTTTTCCGTCTCACGTAAGATCCGTCAGGTCATTCGGCCCATTGCGAGAAGAGTAAAATCGACGGATCAGGTAACATGATGCGAAGAACGAGAAGGCCAAACTAGGAAGTAATTTGCACTATGAATCTATAATAAAAATAGAGAAGAAGAAAGGGAATGGTGGGGAAAAAAATGTCGTTCCAACTAATAAGTGTTGACCACACTACGGCCAGATCTTCAAAACGGTATCGTCGTCGGGATTGATTCGTCTGATCTCATTCACCTCAGAGTTCTTCTTCAAGGCAGGAAACTCCCGATCATGCCAGATACTGCCTGGAAGACCAGCATCGTCTCCATTCTTTGGAAGCATCACGTATACTATACCACTCGAAACCTCTGCAAAGGACTGAGAGCATCTGGCAAAGAACTCATGCTCATCAGGACTACCTCTGAAGCCCTCTTTGTAGCTCTGATCTTTCCACGTATCACTCAGAATGCGGTAGCCACTCATGATGTCGGATCGCGAATTGAGAGACACTCTAGCCTTCTTGTGGAACTCCTGGTCCCTAGGGCCAGAGTAAAATAGTGAGCCAGTGGGCTTGTGGAGGTGGTCTTTGCAGGTCTGAACAGTGGGAAGCTCAGGGGGTTCTTTAGGTTTCGAAGGCGTTGTACCGGATCGAGGATTGCCAGAATCTCCCTTCTTGCCGCTACCCTTCTTGATCTTGTCAGGTACTTTGAAACTCGTAGCGGCGTCGGATACTGCAGTGAGGGTATCAAAGATCTTCTTAAAATCGTCGGGGACCAGGCTGGTGTCGCCACAGGGAGAAAGCCAGGTCGAGAAGGCACCCGTAGGATCTTCGGACTCCTCATACACATAATTTGCGAGCTTTGCAGTGCCGATGGCCATTTCTAGAAAGGAAAATGTTAGCACTTGATGCGAAAGAGGTTGGTGATAATGGTAGAAGAAACATACCCAAAGCTGTTCCAACTGCCTTGCCTTCCGGAATGGCCGCTTCTCCAATCTCTAGTACAAGCTTAAGGCTGGACATGAGAACATAACATCCAACCTAAAACACTTGTTAGTGTATAGCACTGTTAAAAAGGCGATGGGAAGCTCCGTACCTGTGCAATGACAGGAAGTGCTTCAAGAAAGCTGTCTCCAATCCAGTTCACGGCAGGATTATCGCAGGCACATCTGCCTCGGGTCAAACGAGTCCCACCCGTTGTCTTGTCCCATGGAATAGGCTCGCCAGTGGGCCAGAAGCCAACACATGTCTCCGACGTAGTTCTCCCCTCTTTCTTGGCCTTCTCAACTATGTCCTTGCAAGGCTTGCTGCAATCGGTGTCGGGGCTGTTGTAGGTCAATGGCGGATCGAAGATGATGCAGCCTTGAGAGTTCTCCCAGTCGGCATTGTCGTAGGAAAAAGTCCAACCCGGATCTTCATGTGGTAAGAGCTCTGGGGGGAAATCGGGTTCTGGATTTGGGTCCGGGTTTGGTTCATCAATCTCCCTTGGCCATGGCGTACATGTTGCACCCCTCTCTCCCTCTAGAATCCCGACAACGTGGTAATTGCGGCTGTATATACCACGAGGGCAACTCGGTTTAACACACATGCCTCCGTCAGAGTAAGCTACACGTTTGCCACTAGGATCAAGGATCTCGAGGTACTGTGCACCCCTGTTCAAGGCCTCGGCGCTGCCGTAGTTGAGACCCGCTTTCAGATCGTACACAGCAGGTGTCTCGGTGTTACCACTGAACAACTTGAGTGTATAACCTGATGGAAGGCCTTGCTTCATGACAAGCGCAAAATATACTCCTTCCGTACCGGCGTCATAGTTGATGGGCTTTTTGGAGTAGAAACCGTCGTTACCATTACATTCAGTGTCGCGTGGAAAGCTATGGTACCAAATAGCACCCTCGACCAGCTTACCACCAGACGGTGCCATGTTGGCTGCCGTAGCTCCCTCCTTCTTGAAAGCATCGTTGAAAGATCGGACTAAGGGTTGCCAAGCACTAATTGCGTGTCAAGATTAGCACACGACATGAAAAGCTGTTGTTACTACTAACCTATGATCGTATCGGTCCGGGTTCATGTACTTCCAAGGTTGAGGCTCATGGTTCTGCTCAGGCCAGATGTTGCCGATGTAATGACTCTCAGGGCCGTCATTCCAGGTCTGAAACTGAACGTAGTTTGGTCGCGGATTCATTGCCAAGATACCCTCCATACGGACGGGCAGGTTCGCATCTCCCAGTCGGTACAAACTGGTGTTGTAGGCATTCTTGTACTGTAGAGGACTGATCGGAATCATGTACTCTTTCTTGTGGTCGAGAGCACCATGGAAGGGTGTGATGTCAACGCCCACATCACCAGGGTAGCCAGCGCCAAAGCCATCATACTCTGGCCATGAGCTCTCCCAGCTAGCAATGCCATCCACGACATCTTCCCAGTGCTCCCTGCAAGACAAAGGTGTCAGTAAAGATGTTCATCGGAATACTGTGGGTAGACATACCACCAACCAACAGCTGCCTCCCAGTAACCTTCAGTATGATCAAAATCCGGAATGAAGAACATGTCATCATTGCCCCAATCATCTCGCCACTCAGTGAAATCAACAGCAGACCAGTTAGCGGCAGAGAATGCTAGTAAGGGAAGCAATCGTTAGCTCTCATGGATATGGTCAAAACGCATCGGGGGCTTAGAGTGTTGCCTACTGCTGACGACGTTCTTGCCACCAATCTTGAAATATCCGTCTGACCCTTTGTACTTCTTCCACAGGTCAGTGTAGTCGTGAGCGTAATTACAGCATGAAGCACCATTGTAGCATGCATCACCTGCAGCATACAAGTCCAGGTTCAAGTAAACGCCCATTCCAGCACCCGCGGCGTTGTTGAACAAGTAATCGAGGACATTGTCAACCCAGTCGTTGTCGACACACCCAACATTCAAAGCGAATGCATCGAAACTGCGTCGAAATTAGAATTGTGGGTGGAGGGGCCATCCCAGGAGCACTTGTTTACTGACCCGGCGGCTTTAGCGTCCTTAAGATCTTTCTTGACATGGTCTTCGTCGATCTTTCCAAGCTTTGGTGGGATGCATATCAGTATTGATGAGACTTTGGGCAATGGAAAATTTGGAATACAATACCATATAATGAGCTATCGCTGCCTTTGAAGCTACTTGAGGCACCAACGACAGTGCGCCGATCAACGCGAGTAATCCGCGATGCCACCTCATCTTGATTGATGTTGTTGAAGATACACACGGAAGTGTTTGAAGAAAGAAACTCTTTAATATGAATACTCATCATGTCTTTATAGCGATGCTCATATGCTAGCTCTCAACTTTTTAAGGGGTTCCAACCATCTGACCATTGGACAATGGAGTCACAGCTCCGACTAGGAACCTCATCCTGCTTGATCAAACGTATCAAGCGTGTTCAAGGATGTGATAATGTTACAATAGGGCTCATACTAGCTCACTTGACTCGTCTCATCGTATGATGCTGCTTTTAAACTCCATGCAACTGATTCGGAGTCGGAGTAGGAGTCGGAGTAGGGCTGAGCTTTTGATGAGACCGAGCTCTTCTGATTGGTGGGGGTCGAAGAGCGAGCACACGCTAGTATCTCCTTTCTGTATCCGAACGAAGGGAGAATGGAGCAGTCAGTGGGTCAGGCATCTCGTCTAGAGGGGACAAGGACAACCCCTGAGCCCTGAGGTAACGTGTTGTCCAAGGATTCCAAGCAGTTACATCCGAGTCTATACCCTTGTTTGGATGCTGTAGAAGAGGTATTAGATGGTACCAGGATCACCAATACATCAGGCGCCTTTAACAAGCGAGTTGCTCCCATTCTATAGTTGCTAGGTTTGATGCTCCGATATCTTGGCTGTCGGCAACTCGGCTCGCTTCAATGATCTCGGCCCTACTGATAAAAATTCTAATTAATGCTCTCCTAGAAGGGCTTCTAGGCGCTTGCCATTTACGACCAGCATCTTTTATCCTTTCATATAGCCCCATCTTTTTCCATTATTGAGATAGTGAAATTGGGAACCTTGATCTAAGAAATCATGCTAATTAACGCGTTCTTCCGCCTACGCGACTATTTCTAATGCAACTTGATATTACCCTTAATCTTTTTTCCGAAATCTTCTGAGCTGGTTATCCCCCACATAGACTTTCAGATTTTGTGTTCCTTTCTCTACATAGCCCCAAGTCGTTGAAGCTTCTGGCGTCACGTAGTCTGACATTGTGAAAGCCACGTACGCTTTGATAATAGCAACAGGTAAGAGATAGCATAATGGTTGGTTTTTAGACAGAGGGAAACCACCCAGCTATAAAAAGACCCCAACTTCCTACTACTCGAAATTTACCAATCCTCAAGTAAGGGTTTGTTAGAGAAGTCAACTACTTAATGATTGTGCCCGAGAAGTAGTTGATTGCGATTCTCTTTGCTCTTCTCAATCCATCTTTCTTCTTGACCCCACGCATTGCGAGTCCAGATTGAAATCCTAGTGAATGGATGTACTACTAAGACATACTTGTTCCGAAACAAACATATATAATATAGTTAATATAGAATATCGTTAAATTGATAACTGTAAGTCAAGTTGCTTTTATTGGAGACGCGGCCATTTATACACCATCAAAATCTAGAACTGGCAAAGTCAGCACTAGTCCGCCAGACTGTTGCCAACAAAAGAAAGAAGACATGTGAGTGGCTACTCTCTGCGTGTTCTGGCGCCATTTTCTCACAGGCAGCAACTTATATCGACGTTAGATCAGCCCTTTTAGGCACATTGTCTTACTTGCTTATAACTTACCTTCCTTCATCTATGAAGAAAAACAGGCCCCTGGCAGAATGATGACATGAATTTGTAAGCTGAGAATGGATTATAAATCACAAACTAGACTTGATCTCGACTCACACCTTACAAATGGTCTTTTCTGGCCCATATAAACCTCGCAAAGCCTTGTTGCTAGATTTAGATATATCATATACCTGTCTCACCCAGACCACCTGTATTTTACATCTATAGCAGATCACCAGCTATCTCTTTCCCAACAAAGCTACGAGCAGAAACTACTTATTATGGCTCACCCCGTTATCTTTAATGGCAGCCTCGGCTTAGGCCTCATGCTTGTCTCACTCGGCTTCAACGCCATCGTCCGGCCTGATGCACATCTGAGAAGTCTCGAGTTTCCTGTACAAAGCGAACCTCAAACTCAGAAACTAAGCCATGCCCTCATGCGGATTTGGGGGATACGAAATATTTCTGTCGGCCTTATGATCACCCTTATCTGGACTACGAGTGATGAGAAACTGATGGGGAAGGGTTTATGTGCAGCATTGCCTCTACCGATGATGGATGGTTTCGTCAGTCGATTTCTTATTGGAGGCGGCGAGTTACAACACTGGATATTTCCACCTTTGCTCGTCTCTATGGCTGCCGTATTATTCGAATTGGTTTAAACTATCGGTTCATTAGATTTTCTATATGCTAGACCTTTTTCCTATAACCACCATATAGTCTCTGGCGCAGATAATGCTGCAATTTGTTGACACTCCCTCAGCTATGTTATGTGCTGTACGATTGAGGTTGCTCTGGCCTCTGCTAAATTGGCCTAGACAATCCTAGGACATTCCGCAATCCGAACGCATCAGACCGAGCCATGTATAAGGGCTCGAGAGATGGATGTGTCATACTTGCTGTTGGCTCTGGCACACACACATCCCGTTGTATCCTTTTATATGTGTAGTGGACGCTTTTTCATTTGAAAGGAGAGAAATCTACTTAGTATGTGGCATAACAGAGTTTGATGACTGTGTTCAGTCTCGAATCTCAAGGTTAACCCAAGATAACAGCAACCAGCGGCAAAGCATAGAATACAATCTTGTCCGCCAAAGTAATCTTTGCCGCCACATTTACCTCTCCGCTGCCATCAGTAGAGCCTGTAGGTGAGGCCCCACCGGCCCCAGTTCCTGACCCCGAGTCGGATCCATCTTGACCACCGTTATTGTCAGTTCCACTGTCACCATTTCCTCCACCGCTGTCGTCACCTTGACCAGTACCGTCATTGCCATCTCCTCCACTGCTATCATCTCCAGATCCTCTATCACCTTGGTTGTCGCCACCGTCATCTTCATCATTGGAACCCCCGTCGCCAGAATCATCATCACTTGAGCTGCTTCCGGTATTTGCAGACCTTATGTTCGCGTCAGCGATGGTGAGTTGGACTCGTGTATCCCCAGACTTTTGGACCATTGTGATCTTTTGCTTCTCCGAAGCTCGAAACTTGTCGCTAACAACATTCTGGAACTTGTCGCCAGTAGAGACAAGCTCTTTGTCATAAACTGATGATCCGTCCACCAACATTTGAAGGCGAGCTCCGGTCTTATCTCCACTCGGCACGACTCTCTTGAGTTCAGTATTTCCAGTCACTCTGATCCTCGCCGAAATTGTGACAAATGTACCAGATACAATATCATCGGAATCTGTAGGGGGAAGATCGCAGGATGCTTCTTGCCCGGGTGGAGGATTAAGTAATCTATTTAAGTCAGTGCCAGTCGAGTCGGTGTAGTTAATGTTCAAGCTTACACAGCAGTATCGCCTTCCACCTCTGTAAACTCTGCATATTGACCCAGGGTGGCGTTTGCTAAATCGAGAGCTATAGCTTGAGAGGTTGACGTTGGTGTCAAGGCGGTGACTGTGGTGAAGTCGCTGTCGTCCCCGCCTGCAGTAGCAGTTGCATCACCCGTGGTGTCATCGGCAGTGGTCTCAGCAGGATCCTCCTCTCCAGCAGTTGACGCAGGATCCTCCTCTTGAGCAGTTGACGCAGGATCCTCCTCTTGAGCAGTTGACGCAGGATCCTCCTCTTGAGCGGTTGATGCAGGCTCTTCCTCTTCAGCAGTTGATGCGGGTTCTTCTTCTTCGGCTGTGGTAACAGCGTCATCCTCTCCGGCCGTTGATGAAGGACCCTCATCTTCGGCGGTGGTTACAGGGGTATCAACATCAGTTTCGGTGGGTTCTGCTGATGTTTCGGCGACGGAGTTAGTCGATTGTATTGACTCAATTGAAGTGATGGACTCGCCATCACTATCAATTGTCTTGCTTTCTTCTTGGGGAGTTTCCGTACCGTCGTCAGTCTCTGGTGCCGAAGTCTCGGTAGCAACGGGTTGCTCACCGTCTGTTCCTGTTGGCGCCGGGCTCTCCTCGACGTTAGTCTCGGTGACGCTATCCTCTGTATTGGTGGGTGGAACAGCGGCTATGGTTGTCTCTACCTGATCGGGAGTGTCTGTCTTCCCCTCATCGACAGTTTGTGTCTCTCCAACATCCGTGGATACCTGGGTAGCTACCGGCAGTTCTTCAGTGGTGTCGGGGACATCTGGCGCTATTGTTGATTCATCTCCAGTTAGTGTAGGCCCTGGTGCATCGACTTCATCTGTGGGAGAGGATGGAGTGTCTGTTAGCGGAGCTCCCGCTTCTTCGGAAGCAGATACATCAACGACTGGCTCCTCTGGGGCAGTGGTGGCATCAACCGCGGCCTCGGAGGATGGATTTGCGTCCTGGGTGGGTAGATCTCCACCCTCAGTTGGCGCAGGTGTATCTTCGGGTATGGGAACGTCACTGGGGGTTGGCTCACTGTCAACAGTTGGTTGTGGTGTGTCGGGAAGCGGAACATCTTCGACGGGTGAATCGACGGGCTCGGCAGCACTGGCCACAACGTCTCCAGTTGCTACAGGCTCCGTCAGGCCCAGACCTTTCTCAACCAGTAGGCCGAGGATAAGGCCTTTCCAAAAATGCATAATGACCAAAGACGACGAGTGCGTGAAAAGTGGAAAGAAACTTGAAAGCAGAAAGATGGGAAAGTAGATTGAGAGTGTTTGAGATATGATCGTATACATGAAGACTCAAGCTCTCTTTAAACCATCCTGCCCTTGGCCCGCTCTTTAAGCCTCCCCACCTGTAAGATTTGTTTATCCATAGCTCTTGCAGAGTATACAGCCACAAAGTCGAGAGCTGACGCCAAGAGGCGAAGCTGAAAATATACATTCCTAGTGTCAAATATGATTTGCGGCATTCAGCCTTATGGGGCTTCCCACTACCCCTGCCTGACCACTCCTTTAATACCTTTGTCATTCGACTTTTAGCCAATACGGATGAATACATGGGTAGATTCAGAATTGCGTCCTGTCCGCAACATTCACAAGAAGATTATACTACATGGTGCTTCTGGCAATCGTTGGAGCCTCTCAAAGAAGCTCGCCTGGCCCGTTCAGCGCTTTAAGAAATGGCGTACGCCACTGGGGGCTGTGGGAGATCTTAGCTGGCCCAGAGCAAGCCACGTCATGGAATAAACACGGGCCTAGACTGGACCGCCGCGTTTCGACGGATCTCTGCTCGCTTATATGGCCAAGTGGAAAAAGAAAGCACCAAGAGGCGGAGCAGGATAGGGCAAGACATGGAAAGTTTAAAGTTGATCACTGTTTGCGTAAGCTCTAAACATACGGATCGTGAGAGTACCGGCATTCAGCTGTGTAGCAATATGCAATCAATTGATCCCTCGTCTAAGACCTCTAACTAATCAAGCTCCTCCTGGACCATCTACTATATCCCCCACGAAAAAAACAATATCCGAGGCAATGCTTGAAGCTACCTCCGCGTTAAACAGCTTCTCGTCGTACATAACCTTCAATACATAACTGTCGCCAACAGACTTGGATACCTCAATAACTAGCGCGTATGGCTGGTACATGCGCACGCTAGACTGGGCCATGACAAGCCACCGATATCGGTTGTTTGGATCGTCTTTGGCAAAAGACTCGAATGGCTGTGACAAGAATAAAATCCGGTTACCGTGTGTCTGTCGCGACAAGCCCACCGCTTGATATATGGCGTCGAGTCCCACAAGTCCGTTCTCGGTCACAGCCCAAAAGTCGTCTTGCAATGCCGAAAGAAACTCGGTCATCGGCTCATTAGACCGAATGATGCTTCGAAACGGTAAAAAGTTGGCCAAAGTCCCGTTGATGGATTGAGGGTCTGGTAGAGCGACATTGCGTCCACTGAGCAGGTAGTCAAAGCGAACGTCGTTGCTTGCGGTCGCTGCGGCCAGCCAAAGAGAAAAAGCGCCTTGGAAGATGATGCTGGGAGTCACGCCGTATCGACTGGACACCCGATCGATATCCTCGACGTTGATGCTCCTCCTCAGGCTAGCGGTGATCTTGGGTTCAGTGACAGCACTCAAATCTTGACCATGAAGAATCTGAGATACAGGACCCTGTGCAGCCATCTTCTCCTTCCAATATCGAAACGATGCTTGTTTGTCATGCTCAAACACATGTTGGGCAAAGTCGCGGAACTCAACAGGTGTCGGAACTGCTTCACCTCTCAAGATGGCCCCAAAATGTTCATCGAAAACGCGCAACAGAGTCCCGTCATACACTGCATGGTCCATCTTGATGACCAGGTCCCAAGACGAGTCCCGATGAGTGACAATGGCATACTTGATGAAGGGGCGGCCGAACTCGAAGCGATTATTCCAGAAATCCTCCAAGAATTGCGATATCTCGTCCTCTGAGTCCAGTTCAACTTTCGTGACGCTCAGCTGCGGATCCCGAAGAACAACGCCAACCCAACCTTCATTGGCAACCTCCAGCCAAGTCGTGCGCAAGATGTCGTTGAGCTCCGATAGTCTCGTGGTAGCCTTGATCCAGGTGTCTGGATCAATATCGCCAGCCATGTGTCGTACAGTTTGAAGCACCCACATCTGAGAGTCTCGGTTACCATGGGCGAGGAACTCTGCTTGACCAGGTGGGCAAGGGTACGCTATTTGCATATCGGTTAGTCTTTCTGAAGCTATGGTTATCAACACAGTCTAGGGTGACTCACCATACTCAACATCGTCGTCCCATACCAGTCCTTTATCTTTGGCAGCCTTTTTAACAGCTTTGGGGATACCAAAGACCCGCTTTGGCAGAGATGTATCAGTTTCCACCTTACGCATGGCAGCGGCCATATGCTTGAGCTTGGGAGACTTGAGAATGTCAAGGACTGTCAATGAATACTCCAATCGGCGAAGCTGACTCGTGAGACTAATGGCGGAAATCGAGTCACCTCCCAAGGTGAAGAAATTCGCTTCCCGTCCGATCTGATCAGACGACATACTGAAGATATCAGACCACGCTGATTCAAGTGTCGTCTCGGCCGAAGTTTCTACCGGAACAACTGCATGGCCTTCGCTGGGGGATTCGAGCACGCATTGCGCAAGAAGCTCACGGTCAAACTCTATCACTTTCTTGTACAAAGTCTTGCGGTCGTCCTTACGAGAGGGAAGCTCCGGGAACGTGCTCATGGGGATGACGTATTTGGGTATCATGTAGCTGGCCAGCGACCCAAGCTTCTTGTGTAAAACAGCCTCAACCTCGGAAACCTTTGAACCCTTATGGCTATGAAGCATAAGATCATAAAGATCTAGGTTGGGGCCGTCAGGATGAGGGAGAAAGAAGTCCTCATGCTTCTCAACGTGACGGAGTAGTTGCATGATGGAAATAGACAAGACAATTCAGAGTATATCAAAAATTTAAATGTTGACAGAATTGTTTTTGGGCTCATTGAGTAAGGATTAGGTGCAGGAGCCACATCCTATTATAGAATTAGAAGTCTCCTACATGCAGTATGCTACGCTCTTCGACTGCCCAGTTATCCCACAGCCGTCCCGTCATATCCCCTTTTCTGTATTTCATGTTGATGACTGCCGAGTATCCCAGTACATGCAGCTTACTCGTCATAGCATTGACAATGGTAAAAGGCGCATTTTCTTGTTTCATATCGAACAAGGTATATCTTTTGCTCTAAACTGTTGTACGCTTCAGCTGCCTGCATCAGTAGTGGAAGACGACATTTCTCCGTCCTATCATCCATACGTCGGAATTTCCATCCTTCAATATGCTTACTCTACGAGTTGCTCGTAAGATCTACTCGAAACAGCCTTGCTGGCCGCCGATCTTGTCAGGTTTTACTTCCTACTGTGTCCCCACGATCCTTTGGCATTGATCCAGGACTCAGGCCATGAGCACATGTTGATACAAAACCCAAGATATGGCGCCATGTGAAACTCGTCGCGTTCTCTTGTCCGATTACCAAGCATAATGTTGTATTGCATATGCTCTCTCGTTTATTTAAACCGGGTTCGAACAACACTCCGAGAAGACGAGCATCTCGCCACAGATTCATCACAGATCCCCCAGCATCCTCAACACCTTAGTTTCATCAACACTACCCACGGCGAAAATGGCTTCTTGGGACAACCGCACTTTCACGAAAAATCATCTCCTTCCTTATGTAGAGTCGAGCACGGCTCCCCCGGATATCAAAGCTGCACTTCAGACTTTGCCCTTTGAGAGGAACATCTTCAAGGTACGTTCTGTGGATAGTCTGTATCTAGAGCTGTGGGACGGCCCGAGACGCAAATTAGACTAACATAAACCTTATGCAGCTTCTCGCTAATAGCAACGTATTCTTCAAACCCTTCATGGCTCTTCTCTCCTCCAGCTGGAGTGAGGGACGAAAGATCCGCTCTACTGAGTGGCAAACTGTCGTCTTGCGTACGGCTGCGACCTTGGATGCCCCGTACGAGTGGGACGCCAATGAACCTGTCGCTCGCGTCTTCGGTTTCACCGAAGAACAGTTCTCTGCTCTTCGCAAGATCGACGAACCCCTGCCCGAGAGCATCTTTACTCCGCGTCAGCGTCAGATCGCCCGAATTGTCGAAGATCTGAGCCGCAACAACAAGGTCGGCGAGGCCCTTGTATCTGAAGCTAAGGGAACTTTTAGTGATGAGCAGATTGCTGAAATTTTCTTCCTTCACGGTATCTACGGTTTCTTGGCCAGATTCATGAATAGTGCCAAGATTGACTTTGATGAGCCTATTCCTGGCTTGCTGGAGATTCTGAGCAAATATAATGCGGATGCCATCGAGAAGCAGAAGCAGTATGTGGACTAGGCTACGAGGCACTCAAGATTGGGACCATACTTAGCTTCTAGCCTTCTCCCATTGTATCTTGCGAAATTCTATATAATATTACAGGTAACGTATACGATAAGCGAGCGAGACAGACAAGCGAGCGAGACACCCTACTATTCACCTTAAAGGCAGTTT
>JAATHB010000479.1:0-11701 GCA_014822075.1 Fusarium buharicum | reverse complement strand
TTTTAATAGTATTACATAAGTGGAAATCTAACATCTTATTAAATTAACTATATATCCTTACTAATAACTAATACCTTTAAAGTTTATTACACATTTCCTACTATAAGACAATAATATATAGTATAATGTTATTTTAATACAGTCCTATAAGAACAGTTTTATTTATACTAAGAAAGTCCTTAAGACTATAAGCAGCTTAAGCTATTTAGAATTTCATAATAATACTTAAGGTTTTACTCTAACACTAATCGACTGGGGTGATTTAGTGACATTATTTCCCTCTCCCTTGCGACCACATGCTCTAGCAGTTTGACTGCTTCTTTGATCTGTCTATTGGCTTGGTATGCTCCTGCCAGTGCGTACTGTGACGCCAGTCGTGATAGATGATTCTCTGCCAACGTTTCCTCTCTGACTGAAACCACATGCCTAAGCAGCTTTACTGCTTCTGCTATCTGTCTATTGGCTTGGTATGCTACTGCCAGTGCGTGCTGTGACGCCAGTCGTGATGGATGATTCTCTGCCAAAGTCGTCCCTTCAACTTCCACCACATGTCCTAGTATGCCCACTGCTTGTCTTACCTTTCCATCTACATGCAGACATCGGCCAACCCAGTATCCCAGCTCACATGCATCTTCGCTCCCGTCACCATCCATAATTGTGAGGACCCGAAGCGCATGCGGTAGATACTGTCGCCACACCTCACGATTCTCCCAATCATCAGTTGGAAATGCCTCAACAATACGTGTCAATGCCAACTGTTGTATGCCTTCCCCATGACCCTCGTCTTCCTTCCATCTCTGTGTGGCCAGATGTACGAGGCTATGCATATCGAACATGTTGCCATCTTCCCGTGGACTTAAAAAGCTATACCCGCAAAGTGTGCCGATGGCGCGTGTCATGCTTTGTTCAGTGCCTAAACGGGGTAGTAAGGCTCGGGGTATCGCTTTCGGTTTGAGGCAAGATGCGAACGAAAGTAGTGTCGCAGCTTCCTGATGTAGGGCACGGATCTGTTCGAAGGATACGATCCAAGTCGTAATAACCGCGCCTTGAGCAGCATCGTAGTGGGTGCCGTCACGAAATCCAATACTGAGCAGTTCCACCATATCCTGGTCAGTGTTCTGAAGTAGTCGCATATACTCTTTGATTGAGATTCTGTTAATTGCCATATATGCTGATGCCTACGTGATTGCGAGCGGTAGATAGGCGAGCTCGCGTAACAATCTGTCGGCCAAATCCGTGTTCTGCATATGATCTTTCTGTATCATAGAACTCTGCAGGAGGGTTCTAGCATCCTCTTTATCCATCTCAGGTAGCTCAAGAATATTGTTCCGCGCAACGGTGACGGCCACCCCATGAGACCGTGTTGTGAACAGAATATAACCTTGATCGCAATCTGGAATATAATCTGCGATTCCTCCTGGCTCTTGGGCCGTCCCATATAGTGTCTTCATGTCGTCTGCATTATCAATGATAAGAAACCACTTTCCCGCCTCTTCCGAGCTGAGAAAGTCCTTGAATGTTTCTTTTGGGTCCTCATTGTCGGCATGTTCGATGTCAAATACTTTAGCCATTCTAGTACAGGCCTGCTCAAAACTTGCCATGCTCAGTGCGGGCATCCAGATGACAGAGTACTGCTGGTGACTTTGGCTGTCACTCTTCGCAAAATGTGCAAGTTGAAGGGCGATTTGCGTCTTGCCTACACCACCCAGGCCAACGAGAGCGGCTCGTTGGCCATCGGGATGAGCAAATAGAAGCTTCTGAAGCTCAGCGATGACTCCTCCGCGTCCTACAAAGTTCTTGTTTCTCGAAAATGGAAGATAATGCGTCTTAGGCTCTGTTTATGCGTGAGTCAGAAGGTGGCAGAGTGATGAACGGTCTGATTATACTAACTAGTCATTGTATGCCTTCGCCCAACAGAACAATTACCTGTCCAAGCGTTGGTCTCCGGTTGGATTGTAGTAAAACCTGGAATTGCCACTTCAGCGAGAACGTTTTGCAGTAAGCTCACCCGCTGCTCTTACCGATCTCCGATTTCCACGTTGTGAGTTCTCCGACGACCCTTTTGAAACCATTCTCTTCCGCAGACCTAAACTTAACCATGTCTGCATGATTTGCATGGATAGTAATTGGGTCGTAGCCCTCGAATGTGGCTGATTCCTTTGACACAACTTTGCCCACTGTAGATAGAGGTAGTTCCTCGAAGAAACAGGCGACCTCGAGCTGCCTTCCCGCCTCACGCTGCTCTCGCATCATGGATAGAAATCTGACATGGATAGACTCGAGATATTGATTGTTTGTTTCTAATACCTCAAGAAGTGATCGGTTGGTGGACTTGACCAGGCCCAGAGCCTTGGCAGGTATTCCCGACCAGTCAGCCATCCACGAGCCCTTGTGGGGCGTGCCCATGAAGACAACGCCCTTGACGTGTGTGAAAAAGTCTTGGCGGGAGCGATTCGGGTTATTGCGCGATAGCAGTATGGCTTCTTTGCAAACAAGACCGCCCAGACTGTGGACGACGAAGATGAGGGGACGGGACGAGGCGTTACGCCGTCTTCGATCATTCGTGAGGTCGGTAAGAAGATTCGTTGCGTGATCGATCAGTCTATTGGAAGACGCTACTGACTTTGACACTACATATGCATCGTATCCATACGTGAGTATGCAAGCTTTGGGTAGTTCGGATGGAAGAAGCGTCTTCGGCCAAGGTGCAGGTTGCCCACGAGCCGTCCAGGTGCTGGTGCGGTTGCCTGTCAAACCATGAACGAAACAGATGTCGACGTCAACATCAGGAGGGTCTACTAATATTTCGACACCATCGGGAAATACAGGCGTCGAAGACTGTTCGAGGGAGCTGGATTGGCCGGCTGATGGTGCAAGATTGAGATTTGCGGGTTCACTCTCTGTTTCTCGTTGCTGGATAGGAGTCGATGATCGGCTTCTTAGCCAATGACGGAGTTTCCCCATATTTCAGTGTAGGTTATCAAAGTAATCAGAGGAATAAGTAACTGATATGAATAGCTCTCGAGCGGGATCTTTGCTGATGTAACAGATGTCTGTTCGCTCTGGAGCGTAGATTGTGGGTGGAAATCCGGAAGGAAGTAATCGGGGGGGGGTAAGCTCAGCTTTGCCTTCTAAAGTGCGACTTTGCAGGCAACAGTCCTTCATATTTGTGGAGCAACATAGGACTTACGACCAATTATTGGTAGTAGTGTTGAAGATCCGGATCTTCATTTATCCGATCTATCAATGGCTATCACACGCGTCAAGGTCCTCTCATGTATCTAGTTCTTCAACCTTCAATACACTCAAGTAACCTCATCACAACAAGTAGAGCCCCACCAATTGGGCTCTAGTGCTAGGGATCGTGATTATCGCAACTCGGGCCAAAGCAAGCGCAGGAACAACATCAGGACAACTTGGTATATCGTCACTCATCGATCAATTTGATGGGTTAATTGTATTGCGCGAGAGACATATCGAAAATAAAGCGAGTATGTAACTTTAGGCGGATTGTAGGGAGTTTAGCCTTTGGTTAAACATAATAACACACCATTGTTACCACTGCAAGATCTAGAGGACCATCAGGAAATATTAGATGGCGGCCCGTCTCTAGCGCTGCTTTGCATATAGCTAGCTGGCCGAGCCAGATTCATAAAGTTGCGACTCAGTCCCTCAGCCAATATGATCGGACAAACCTCGAGACCATCGTTAAGGGAGAGACTGCCTTCAGCGGAGCCCTTGAGCATAGGCTTGTATAAGAGACTAAGCGAATAATAGCAATGAGAAATTGAAAGCAGAGAATTGGGTGAACCTTTATGTACAGCGTCGTCAACTGATACTAGATCGGCTAGAGTAAATTACGAAGGGGAAGAGAAATTTCAGCTACTCTCGAAATTGACAGTGAACAAGGGAAAAGGTCAAATCCCCAGCCCTACCAGGAACAACATTTTCTTCCCTCTTGGCTATGGGTTAACCTTGTCCAGAGCGGGTCCACCACCAATCATACTGCTTGAAATCCCTGCAACGGCGGGCACCTTCTTTCAAGGTTGGTCCATTAAAATATCTAAAAATATAAAATATCGTAGTGGCCCTAGGGTAAGTCAAGACTTTCCCATGCCGTCGCTTGTGCTCGTGCTGCGTCTTTGCGCGTTTCTGATAAACTTAATAGTGAGAAAATAAACACAAGGATACTCTAGATTCTCTGACTACATATGAAATAATACATGGACGCAAAGAATCCTGTTTGTTTTTGCTACGGATATATCTCTCTGAAAAGTCCAATCAGACAAAAATTCTCGATGCAGTATCGGAACCCATTTCAGGGTCCTTGCCAACTAGACAGTTAAGCTATCGCGTGGCCCGCTACTAATGTCGTTCGACGATGATCGTAGGCCACAAGTGGCGTAGTCTAACGGTGATGGATACGGGTCAAGTAGCAAATGAACCTGGTCAAGTTAGATCCTCCAGTTCTTTCCAAGACAATATGATGCGATCCGATCTAGGTGGAGTCATTCATCAAAGGGCCCACAAACCATGCTACCACACTGGAAATAGTGGAACACTGCCGTGTCACAAAGGGCTTTTTGTGGGGTCATCCAACAAGGTCGGTTCTCTTTGACTGCCCCTCGTCAAAGGAAAAGGTCGCTCTTTCGTACCTTGCAGGGAACTTTCCTCTCCTGTTCTTCTTCCTCTTCTTTTCTTGCCACGAGTAGGCTCTTGCAGCAAGTTTGAGCAGTACGGCACGATGAACGACGACGATAGCGATTTTTTCAGCTGGGCGACGGATGACGAAGGTGCTAATCTCGATCTGACGTCGAAATCAGCAGCGATCCGCCATAATGCAACACCGCTTAGCCAGATCCGAAACGGTCCCTCCAGCTTACCCTTATTGCAACTCGCCGAATAGGACGAGACGCTTACCTACGATGAACAGCCTCCGACTTGTATTCATTACTTGATCGAATGGAAGGTGAAGCTAAACAATAGGTGCATTAGTAAGGACACAGAGCCTGACGTTGTCCTGGCGCCTAGCGCGTACTGGACTAAGTACCTCCGGTCCAAGCTAGACAAACTCGCAAAAAAGAAGTTACCCCCAAACAGGACGTTTCACGTTGATGACACGGACATTGCCGTTTCTGTGAACCATAGAGGCGAAGAGGACCTAGCCACGAGGTCTGACGGCCTCGACATCGACTGGAAGAGGAGACGGGATCGGCCGAGCCTGCAGTGTGGAGGAAAGTCTACGACTTCTTCCTGTGCACAGGGTCGCCTTGTGGACTCGGGCCACATTGCTGGGTCGACACGGTCGGTAAGAAGCATTACAAGCTAAAGACTCACCATTTAAGAGCTCTCAACGAGCATGTGCGCTTGGGAAATACAGTAGATTCACACGATAACGTACCGCCTGGTGTTCGCGATCTACTGTATGTTGAAGAAGAGCAGAATATCCAGCGTAAGAGGAAGCGGAGGTCATCATCCATTGATGCTCGACCTGTCAATATCACCAACGTCATGCCTACTCGTGCTGGCCACTCATCAGATGACAACGATATCAGAACGCCATGCGGATCGGTCGAGGGGACTCGATATGCCCCTAAGTATCTCGGCATACCAGGAATGCGCGACGTGAATGTGAACAAGTACTGCATCTGGCACTGCTCTAAGAATGCCAATAGCGTATGGAAGATGGAGTACAAGAAGGCATGCGACTTGACCCTGGATGAGGGACTAGACCTCGAGCAGATTCGTCTTGATCAGGATGCCCAGTTCTTCATCGATAAGGGAGTCAAGATAGGCATTGCTAAGCGTTGGGTGAGCGACGTTGAGGTTTAGTTTCGCGATGTGGAGACGTTGGAAGACTTAGAGTAGATCACAGTCAATATTTAGTTTGTTGCATTCTGTCTGCTTGGAACGGCCTGTTCTGGCGGCTCCTCTATCTCTACGCCGGCGTGACGAAAATGACCTTCAGCACTCTCCTGTCGTGACCCGACCCTGTTTACGCACCACTCTAGGTAGGAAGCAAAGTCTATCTGGATAAAGTGCTCATTCTCATGCCAGTGGCGTCTGATGAAGGCCTTCAGTTCAGCAAAGAACTCTTCTATAGGGTTGAAGTCAGGCGAATAAGGCGACAAGTACAAGAGCTTGACGCCAGCGTCTTCACACATCCGCTCGATGATAGGCGATCGATGGAAGGATGCATTATCCATCACGAGGACCGAGTTTGGCTCGGGCCACTTACCACAGTGATGCAACAGCTGTTCGATGCTCTTTAAACTTTACACTATCTGTGCTTCCAGGAAAGATATCATAATGCAGGATGCCCTCTTGCATGTAAGCTGGTAGGATCTGGTACCTTTGATCACGATGGAAGCGATCGATCTGGACTGGCGTAACGCCCTTTAGAGCCCATCTATATCGTCTTCTACCTACGCGTCTATCGCATCCAGACTCGTTAATGTATACGAGTTGGTATAACCGATAGAACGATAGCTTGTAGAGATAGTAGTCGTAAAGGTCGGCGTTACGCCCCTTTGCAATACCTCGTGCCGTCTTTCTCGACCATCATGCTGACCTCAAAGCTCGACCGATGTTGGAGGCAGGAACAGCAGTCTTAAACTCTTTTTCGAGGAATTCTACTATCTCGTCGCGATATATGTTCGGTTTTACAGCGAGGCAATCAAGTAAGGCAGTCAGCATGGGAGGACTTAATAATCGACGTCGGCCGACACCGTTAGGAGGGGCTTTAGTCGAGCCATAGCATCGCATATTGGTCCGAATCCGCCGGACTGAGCTTGCCCTGCAGTTAGCGGTTCGGGCGATGACAGCATTCTTGTAGCCGGCGAGGATCATGTCGTGAATTAGGGTATGCTGACAGGCAGCCAGATTTGGGGCCATGCTGATATTATCGATGGTGTTGGAAGGAGTCGGTTTCTGGTCGTGCTGACCAGCTGGCGAGACGTGGGACATGGGGGAGAGCCATGGCGTCATCCTCTTTATGACGCAGGCAGTAGCGGCCGCGTCATAAAGATATTTTAGACCCATAATTCCTGAGATGCTCGGCAGCCCTTGTCTTGAGAAAACGAAGAATAACTTTTCCAACTTACGTCGTAAAAGAAAACATCACGAGCAAAGCCATGCTCAGTCTATTTTATCATTATTCTGGTAATATATGGTTGAACAGCTGAACTGGGCATCTACTTCATTTTATTCAGGCCGTGAGGTCCTGAGGTCAGATTCTGGATACCTTGGTAACAACACTATAGCGCGTCCATTTCTGGACGTTGTAAGAGAGGTAAGCATCTGAAGGTACAGTACATAATAAACCATGAATTGATGAAAATCTGCTGTGAAGCCGCATTAGGCTTTCTCAACATGCATGTAAGCTGTCAGCAACGGTACATAAATACCGCGTCAATAGCTATAAGTCACTGTGTAAGAAATACACCCCCATCAGAAAGGTCCGTGCGGTGTAAAGCGAAGAGAGTGAAAAAGGGACAACCGATTTCGATCTTTACTGTATCCATGTCAGCGAGATACTTACATACTTTAATTACACCGCGCCTACTTGTGGACAGATAACCGACTTTAGCGCGCCGCGCTAAAAGGTACAGGGTCACGTAAGAACTCCCTTCCATCACAATCTTTAATTGGTTCATCTTGTGGGCCAAGGAGAAATATCTTAATACCATTAACAAATTGACGAGTAACAAATATACTTCTCGGATAGATTGGACTTTTTATACCCCAAGTCTAATGCTGACTGTCATTTCCTCACCCTATGTATATAGAGCGCATATAGACTGGCAAAGTTTAATCTAACCCGCCAACCTACTTAACCCCCTGTGCAATTTGGTTGAGGTTTTTACCGACTAGTGACCATCATTCCAGAAGGTTTCGTGCCTCTCACACATTAATCCTTTCAAAACCAACTCGCTGGGATGTCTGTTAAGTATTGTCGACTTTGAGTTAGGTAGAGTGGGGATGGATGTGCTGTGCTGGCGATATACGTAGAAACTAGTAATGTGGTAACGCAGTAAATCAGCAGTCGACTAATAATCTACAATCATCACTAAGGTGAGCGATATAAACAGTCTTTAAAGAGCCAGAAGGTGAATAGACACCGCATAATTAGCCTTCCTATTCATTTCTTCAACGAATTATTACGAGAGCTACGCTCTAATCATGACTTGCATGGCTTCAATTTTCACTAAATCACATGTCATCCCAACTCAAGTCTTATCCTTCCTCTCTTTCTTGGCCACTAGCTGATTCTTCTCAACTTTTAAGCATCCTATGAAATGGGGGCACGTTCTTCGTCGGTACTTTATTCCAGCCATTGAGTCATGCATGGCATTACGTTTTCAAGGATTTAGGTTCGGATTTAAGCTCGAGATTCGTTGCTGGAGGATGCTTGCTCTCTATATGACCTGATAATCTATCACATTGCTCTGGACAAGAAGCCTCGGCTTTATTCGGTCCGCGTAACTAAAAGCAATTAGCTAAAGACGCCTGACAAGCTTTACAATGATGAACTCCCGATCTGCATGCGCCGGCATTTTGGCGAAACTCTATCTACATATCTCGGCGTTTTATAATATTAAGTTTAACACAATATTCGTATGGGCTTTATATTTCTTATAAAATTCGCTGCCTAGAACCATCTTCAAGTCATTGCCACAACATACCCTCCTCCGGAAAGGCAACATATAAATATACACACGGCAAGTAGCCACTCAGGTTATATTCACATTTGTCCATCGCCGTTCGGAACATTATGGACAGCAAATCTCCTGCAACAGACCTCAATTTAGAGCCACCTCCAGAATATGAAGCGATCAACCATCTCCCTGCTACACTCACAGGTAGCCTCCCTCATGATGAGCAGCTACCAACATACTTTCAAGAGAGCCGTTTTCCAGCATCTCGCGAGATTGCATTCCGGCCCTGGATCGATAGTACTGTCGCGGCAGCATCGTGTGTCTTGAGCTGTAGCAGAATTTCTGATGCCTCCTTACACAGCAGGTCTGCGAGTGTAGGCATTAGAGCTGCCTATCACTCATGTATGGCTTTATTACGAAGGGCTCATTGTCCAGACAAGACAAAAGCCGAGGATACTCGTAGCGATCAAGTTAATTGCTTTACTGTGTCTCCAGCTCCCAGACTATTGATAAGCGGCCCACGAACATCACTCGGAAAGTCCCGAGTATCTACCAGGCTTGGGTATGATTGGACGCGCGAGTGGAAGTGGGTGCTTAGGTTACGGGCTTATACGGATCCAGCAAACCTTGGCTCTTCCCAATGGTGTATATGCGCTGATTTCTTCTTCCAAGACTTGCCTCTATTACTCAGTACTGGAGGAATTGACTGGGAGAGAGCACATGTTGATCAGAGTGGATTCTCTCATGTTGTACGTGCTGCCGCTGATAGAGAACGGCCTTGGTTGGAAGCCTCGGTCTGCAGTAGCGACATCCAGGATATAAGATGGCGAGTGGAGGCTGTACATACCTCAAGACAGCAGCCTTCATCATCAGATAGTCTTGTCAGTCTACTTTGTGCCGAATCAATCTATGAGTAAGTCTCGATAATTACTACGAATATAATTTGACAAGTTGTGTGAGATTAATCTTTCATCACAGGGCCGAGATTGACCAACGCACAGCCGCTGGAGCCGCGAGACGTGTCATGATATATTATCCGGAAGTGGTCTATGGAAACGATATTCTTGGCCAGCGTCTGGATGCTTGGCATGATGGTCTTCCCGAGAGATTTGCTCAGTTTGTCAGGCCTTTGTTACCCTTCGATCCGTATTATAAGAGTACCAACGCTCAAACCAAACTACCACCGAAAAGATGCAGAAATCATAAGTCTTCTAAGAGAACACCTGGAAGCGATAACAGAAATGCCGTTTAGCACATTTATCATCCTCACAGTCTCACTATACTGTCACACGTGCCCTCAATGAAGTGGTGATCACCTCTAGGGCCTAAGAGTTCCTAAGCCACCTTATCGTGTCTAAGGATATCAAATTGCGGCTGAAGACCTAATAGAACTAGATTGGTAAGACTAGACTATTACCTAGTATGTTTTAGAACGGAACATTGTATCTGGCAATTGCTAGATCTCTCGGGGGCCTTACTAAAAAAAAGATTTATCACATCGCACTTCATAAATACATCAACTCCAGAATAACATGTCCCATCATACCAATCTTTTCTACACCAAGTAATTAATTAACCTGTCTTCTTTCATTTTCTATGAGTTACTAAAGAGCAGCTGTTGTCTAAGTACTCAAGTCCTTAAGGCCATTTGGCAGGCATATAACAGTAACCTGCTTCTCTATATCTCGCATAAAATTCCAATCTAGTGCTCCTGCCAAATAAAAGCAGAAGACGAAGTGTGTCGTCATATATTAAACTTCTGCGCAGTAACCAACTCAAGCCATACATCAAGATACCATCATTAAAGCATTCATCCGAAGTTGTCGCCATCATCAATATGACATCATCATCATCATTGAACTTTGCGCTCATCGAGCAGAGGGTCTGGGACGACCCTGATTTCTTTACCCTCGAAGCATTGTTACCAACAGCAGCAGCAACAGCAATAGCAACACCATGCCCTGCCAGGTTACCGCCAAGATCAGCATCCCCAATAGCCTCATCCGCGAGCATTCAGCCAACTCCCTCAGCACAGTCAATTGTCCTGCCTGAGGTCGCGAGTACACAACTCGGTCCTGGTTCTGATGGACTTGACTTGGAGGCTGGAGCAGGCTTCCCGACAACGTACGTTTTAACTAGAACCTGTCGGAGAAAAAGATTTTAATGTTGGCTAGAGGCTGGAGAAAACTACTTGTTGTTTTTAGCGGTCCTCGATATCGAGATGATAACTAGGAGTTCGGCACTATGGCAGGCTGGGCTGGCGCTGGCGCTACGCTGTGTGTTGGAATACCATCATTGGTCATTGCTGTATTGTCTTATGTGAAGTAAGAGGTGGATAGACGTTGTTTCTTTACTAGAATACGGAGTTGTGGAAAATTGCAATTGAATTACATCTGCTTTCATATAAAACCTCAACTGTGAAGTTATCAAATAGCCAATAGCTTGGGATCTCGACTGTGTACGCTTGCAACCGTTACTATGTACTTCTACTCCTCTACTCCTCTACTCTTAGTGCTCTCACCCTACCCAGTTTATATGCTGCTTTAGGGTTAACTCTGCCAACAATGACAACCCCAGTGACAACGCCAGCGCTGGCAACGTCTCTATTAATCTAGCACCTGATACAATTGTATAACTATTAGTAGACAGTAGGCCTGGAAACTCGGATGCATTATCACGGGATTTCTCGCTTACATACAGATTGGATAGTTGCAAGTGTGCACCTTATAGTTGACATTTCTTTGACCAAGCTGACCGATCAAATACCGACATTGGATTTAATTCAGCAGAAGGATCTTCCATCTTTACATGGAGATATCCGACTATTGTCAGACCTAAAGGCTGTTAGCCCTGGGAGTCTAGTGATTCCTAACGCGACAAACAGTGCTGCATTAATTAACTGGAAAAAATCACCTTATTAAGAAAGGACCTAAGATCTAGCGCATTATTAATACTCTTATTAGCCCCTATTTGAATAACTATTAAAATACCTTTATTATCCTTATATATACTATATAACATAAAGTAGGTATTTTTTATTATAT
>JAATHB010000478.1:0-66391 GCA_014822075.1 Fusarium buharicum | reverse complement strand
TCTGCGCCGGCGCAGATTTGAAAGAGTGGAATGTCAAGAATGCAGATGATAGCGCAAAGAATACTGAGAAATGGGCAGAGAATGGCTTTGGAGGATTGAGTAATCGAAAGGGAAAGAAGCCCGTTATTGCAGCTGTCAATGGCCTTTGTCTGGGAGGTGGATTGGAGATGGTACTTAACCTGGACCTTGTCATTGCGAGTGACACAGCCAAATTTGGACTTCCAGAGGTCAAGCGTGGTGTTGTAGCCATCGCTGGTGCACTCCCCCGCCTCATCCGTATCGTGGGACGTCAACGAGCATCCGAAATTGCACTTTTAGGACGCATGTACACGGCACAACAATTCCTCGACTGGGGGGTTGTGAACAAAGTGGTCAAGCTGGACGATGTTGTACAAGAAGCGCTGCAGTGGGCTCTTGAATTGTCAGACAACTCGCCCGACGCCGTCATTGTGTCACGCGAAGGGTTGCTGGGTGGGTGGGAGGCCGAGGGGCCAAGAGACAGTACCAAGAGGGTTGACCAAGGGATGTATCAGAAGATGGAGGGCGGAGAGAATATGAAGGAGGGTGTCTTGAGCTTTGTCGAGAAGCGGAAAGCTGCTTGGAAGAACAGTAAGCTGTAGGTAGCGTTAAGCAGTTATAGTCAAAGATGTAAATGTCTAACACATTTCAAGTGGCTGTCGCAATTGAACTCATCCGATGAAACCTGCATTCTTTTCTGCCACCAACGTCGATGGCTTATTATCACCTCAACTTGACTGGGAATGTCAATTTCGCTATGACACGGCAGAAATGGTTGCCTCGGAAGTGCGCCTTTCCGCATCTTTATCCCCCTCTAGGGACGGCCCTCGATGGCGCCAGATAGCGTCCGCGATGGAGTTGCAGACTCGCCTTCTATTGGCAAACTGCTCAGACGTGCCGTGTCTGTCAGGGAACCGGGTCGAACAAGTGAGGGATGATGATCGACAGCGCAAAATCTCTCAAAGCCAGCCACATCTGATTGATCAGCTAGACAATGACCCAAAAGGGATTCTCAGCTCAACGCTGGCAACTGAGACAGTCGGCCAAGCGTAGTCCCAAAGTCGCGATAGTGGAAAATGTAATTCCACAGCTGCCGGTAGTTGATGACGATCGGTCAGCCCTGGTTGGTGGATTGAGGCCCGCTAGACCATCAGTGGAGTTGACGACAAAGGTCAGTCTTGGTTCGACGATAGCAACTCCTCAAATGTCTTGGGGCTGAATTGTTAATCCAGTCAAATGCAGCCCGTTCAACCACGGCGTTCACAGCAGCAGAGATCGTCGCGTTCATTGCTGCCGATAGCCACTTGCAGAATCTTGTAGCCCCTGCGAACATCGACAATAGCGCTACCAGCTGAGACATGCTTACCCAACTCAAGCCACCGTAGTACATCCCCGGTTGTACACGCCTTGTACGGCAGCTGTCTGTATTGAGCGACGACTTGCGGGGATGTGTAGACCGGAATGAATAGTTACAAAGGGCTGTACACCGCTGGGCCGATCAGCATTAACTCGACCTAAATTCCGGGTTTTGGCTTGCCGAGCTCGATGAGATTTGAGACAAGCCCAAGACTTGGCGATCATGTCTCAAGATAAGACGCCTGCTCCCCGACTGTCTCCTGAGCTCGACACTGTTTGTATATCTGCCTGTGTAGGACAACTCTAAGCTCCGACGAGTGTTGCACCAGAGCCAGCAATTGTGTAACGATGGACCACTCGCACCTTGTTCCAACGCCTCAGAATGGATCTATTAAAGATCACGCCGACTCGACTCAAGACTTTCAAAGCAGACCCTCAAGTCCCGCCATGGGGCCCGTAGTTCCAGGTGTCGACCCTGAGCGAAAGCCAAGGAAGCTTGTGCTCTGTTTTGACGGAACGGGAAACAAGTTCCATGGCGACGATAGTGACAGCAATATTCTCAAGATCTTTCGAATGTTAGACCGAACCGCGAGCGATCAGTACCATTACTACCAACGTACGTCTTCTGTCCAGTCACGTTCGTAACTAACCAAGTGAAGCGGGCATTGGCACCTATGTCGTTTCGGGATCGCTCACTCATACCGGTATTCGCGCTCGGTTTAGCTCTTGGTACCAGAAAGCAAAAGATTCGGCCATCGGCTCTTCATTTGATCAACATGTCGTAGGGGGTTACCGCTTTCTTATGCGATTCTATAATCCTGGCGATGAGATTTATATGTTCGGTTTCAGTCGAGGAGCGTATATCGCACGCTTTCTAGCCGAGATGCTCGATTACATCGGACTTTTATCCCACGGTAACGAAGAAATGGTCAAGTTTGCTTGGAAGGCATTTGCTCAATGGCAAGGTCGCGGGCAAACTTCAGGGGACGACAAGGAGGATGAGGAAGTGCGAAAGAAGAGAGATGAGATGTTTCAGTTCATGAAAGGTTTCCGTGAGACCTTCTCACGACCAGTCGGCCGAATTCGATTCCTTGGTTTATTCGACACGGTCAATTCGGTACCCAAGTTCGAGACAGCCTGGATGCAGCGCAGCAAGTTCCCTTATACTGCACGAAGCAGCGCGAGAGTGATTCGTCACGCCGTCAGTATTGACGAGCGGCGCGCCAAGTTCCGTCAGGATCTCATGTATCAGAATCGCCCAGATACCAATGACGACAAACATCATCACTTTCACAAGGTAGTCAACGACATACGTGAGGATCTTCATGAGCACGATGGTCGAGGGAGAAGTGATCACCTTGCTCCCAACGAGAAGAGGGGCGGACGAAAGCGAGGAAATACGTACGCACCGTATCGCGCTCGCTCCAAGTCGTGCCAGAGAGGTCGTCCAAATCAATGTGGAGACGCAGAGACCCTATCCAACCGATCTGGTCTGGCTCTCTCTGAAATCGACAACATTGACGACGATACAAAACAGGATATCGACGAGGTGTGGTTCTCAGGAGGACACGCTGACGTTGGTGGAGGCTGGGAAATACTGCAAGATAGTAAAAGTACCAGCCATATTCCGCTTGCGTGGATTGTGAGAGAGGCACAGAGGGCTGGACTTCCGTTTGATACCGAAAAGGTTGCTGAAATGGGATGTTGTGTCGCCCACGACTGGAAAGATGCAACAGGAAGACCGCCCATTCCGGATCTCCGAGTAACCAGTGGTAGCGGAGGCCCAAGTCGTACACCAACAATGCCTATGGATGAAAAGACGGGCGATTCTCATGATGACTTTCATAACGCAATGCATGGCGCATGCACTGCTCGAATTCATGATTCTCTGGAATACGGCCAGGGACTTGGTGCCTTTGCTGTCACAGCATGGAAAATCATGGAATATCTGCCTTTCCGTAGGATGGATCTTCAATCTGATGGATCATGGAGGCCAATTCGATGGCCTCTCCCAGGTGGTGAAGTGCGAGACGTTCCTGACGCTGTTAGGGTCCATGGAAGTGTGATTCGCCGCATGAAGATGGACGAAAACTATCGTCCGGGAAATCTGATCATTGGCGGTGGTGGTCGAGGCGTTAGAAAGGCCTCTACTGAGCATGGCATTGGTGATTGGGAATGTGTAGCTGATCATGGTGACCCAGTTGGTGAGATTTGGGTGAGGAAGAAGAAAGATGACAGGCTGCGAGATTAGTACATTTGAGAGACGAGAGGAAGCGGTTGAACAATAGTCAATTAATAATATTCTCTTTGTTATTCGAAGATGGAGTAAAAGTTGAAGTTGCTAAAGTCGAGTTGAAGTGCAGTGCGATAAGGTCAAGCAACGTTAGACGTCACGTGCAGTTCGCTCCTTAGATTGAGGGCCACGACATCAGAATCACCCAACATCATCAGCGCCGCATTAAATGGCATGCGCTGAGACAGAATCTGCCATCAATTAATCGCCATGCCTCTCGTTCTTTTCCTCGGTGTCCTCGAAAATGGCATCCCCGAACAAGTCCGGCAACATAGCCGTACAATAATCTACACTATCCTCGCCCTCACATTCCTTGCTCTTCTCAAGACCTGGACATCCGGCCGCAAAAATCCCACCCAACGCCCTCTCCATGGCAAGGTAGTCATGATGACGGGCGGAACGTCCGGTATAGGCGCCCAAACAGCCCTCGGACTCGCCTCTCAAGGCGCGCAGCTGGTTCTGCTCACACAGGCGCCCCCTTCGGATCCTTTCCTTGTCGAATACATTCATGATCTCCGACAAAAGACGAACAATCAGATGATTTACACCGAACAAGTCGATCTATCGAACTTCCATAGTATACGAACGTTTGCGACCAAGTGGATTGACAATGCGCCGCCTCGACGATTGGATATGGTTATTCTGTGTGCAGCTGTCATGACACCTCCTGGTGGAAAGAGAAGGGAGTCTGAAGAGGGTATTGAAGAGACATGGATGGTCAACTTCTTGGCCAACTTCCATCTTCTTGGTATTCTGAGCCCTGCTCTTCGAGCGCAGCCTATCGACCGAGACGTCCGAGTTATTATCCCTACATGCTCTTCATACATCGGATCGCCATCCTTGAAGGAGGCTATTACAAAGGACAACTGGTCTCCAGGAACCGCATACGCTCGCAGCAAGCTCGCGATGAACGTCTTTGGTCAAGCATTCCAGAAGCATCTCGACGCCTACGAGCGACCCGACAAGGCACCCAACAACACCCGAGTGATCTTTGTGGACCCCGGTCTTGCACGAACCCCTAGCATGCGTCGCTGGTTGACACGGGGCTCTCTTTGGGGACTCGCCATCTACCTTGCTGGCTACATCATTCCATGGTTTCTTCTCAAATCTCCTTACATGGCCGCCCAGTCGATTCTCTATACTGCCATGGACGGTGACTTTGCCCGTGGCTCTGGCGGAAGACTCATCAAGGAGTGTCTGGAAGTCGACTTCGCGAGAAAGGAGGTCAAGGACGAGGAGGTGGCCAAGAAGCTATGGGAGGAAAGCGATGCTCTGATCGAAAAGGTCGAAAAGATTCAGGCCAAGAAGAGAGCCGCTCAAAAGGCAGCTGACGAAAAGAAGACCAAGGAGAAGAGCAAAAAGGAGCAGGAGGCAGAGATTGAAGAGTTGGTAGATGCTATCAAAAAGGGCAAGGAGAAGGCTGCTGGAAAGAAGAAGGGTAAAAAATAGGCAATAATGAACGTGACGGGATAGACAGGCATAGACGGAGTTTGGGTGCATGGGTCTTTGATGGTATACATACAAGCTATTGCCATTCAGCTAGTTCACGATAGGTGTACATATACATCATACAGACATCCGACGGATATTGAAACGGATGTATTGCTATTGTACCATCAACTCCGACGCTTCCCCGTGTCCGTGTATCCAGACGCTATATAAACACAACCTCTTCCAGTCCTTCCAGGATAGTTTCCTACACCTGACGATCACCCAGAAAGTCAAACGGGCCCGTATACAACAAATTTTCCATCCCTACATCTACATCAAAGTCTGCTAACAAGCTCGTCATCCATGAATCAGATTCACTCGATACCTGCACACTCGGCATCATGCCCGCCTCTTGAAAGGCCGATGTCGTGAGTCCCATATCTGCCGTTGAAAACGGATGTGACGCCTCTGAAGATACAAACAAGTTGTTTGAATCGGATGGTTCGACAGGACCACAGCGCTCAAGATACCACTTCTCGATACGTCTTGCTCGTCGTGCAAGACCATAAAACGGATCCTGCGCCCCTTCGCCTGGCTGTGGTCCTGAAGCAGCTTCGATTCGTAACACGATCTGACGGAGTGTATGCGGCATGTCGAGAATACGACGGAGATGGCCTGCAATCTGCGCGTTTTCGCCTTGTGCAGCTACGAGATCGAGACGAACAGCGAGCGAGACAGCGCAGTATAACATGATCCAACCGGTGTTTGGCATGGCTATCTCTTCGCCATGGGGAAGCACGAGAATCACACTTATCAGCGATTTTGCCGCTGACATGCTCTGTGATAGCCAGTCTAACAGACGTGTTTGGTCGGTGCCTGCTTGTAGATCTTGGAAGCCGTTGGGGCCGTATGAGACGCCGTCTGGTGAGGGTTGGCAGATGAGAAGATCGAGAACATGAAGTTGAAGAAGAATTGTTGCTAAACTGTTAGCAGAAGTTTGGGTGTCATGGACAGGCTACTTACGACTTTCACTCAGAGGAAACGGTAGCGATGACTTTGTTGTTGTATATCGTTCCCTGATTCTATGGAGTTCGCCAGCGAGCTGGCCTTGTCTTGCACCGCGTATCGAGCCCATAGCTTCTGTCACTGCGTCGTCGACTTCTTCAGTGAGTTTTTGAAGATAAATTATGTATGGAAAATGTCTGTCAGATGGATATACTGCTTTTGACATGAGGGTGTGACAGCATTCGATGATATATGGCGAGTATCTAAAGTGATGTGACTTTTGTAATAAAACTGCAGAGCTGGGTTGAATTAGTTATGAGACTGTACAGTTTTGTAGTTTTATTACCTGGATGAGAGATAATATGTACCGGCCAACGCCCTCATCTCGTCGTGTGTGATAACGCTGGCGGCTTGCTTGGATTCTCTATTCAAGGCCCAGAGACTGGCTGGGCGCGGCCGATCTAGTCTCATGTCTGAGATGATACTTGCAGCTAGTGATAGATGTTGGGTATATTTCATTGACGTTTGATGATAATGCGCCCTGGAGTTGTTAGATATGAACATTGGAAGCTTTTGTAACTTACCAAGCGAGATGCACCAGCAGTCCCTGTAGCATATCGAGACATGCAAATGGCCCTTTTACTAGCCGAACGGCTACAATTTCGTTGAACAGATGTCCCAGAGCCTGTTGAAGTTTATAATCTCCGGTTGACGCCGCAGCGAGTACCGCCACACATAATGATGGTTTGTCCAACATCAACTCATGGATAGATATCGTCGCTGAAATCACCACGAAAGGAAAATGGGGCGACATTCTCATCCTGAAGGTATCGAGAAGTTCTTGACCCTTTTCAAAGGATAATAATCCTCGAGCAAAGGGACTGTGAGGTGCATCCGCGTCGATGCTGCCTGGTGTATTTGACACACCCGGTGAGGTGTCCGTCACATTAGTTGAAGTCGCATTTGCAGATGTCAAAGATGGTGACCTTGATCTTGTAGGACTTGTAGGCTCAAGATTTCTCGAAGGTCTAGCACAAGTCAGCCAGTGACAAATAGTTTCAGCTATGAACTCCTCACCCTGGCCGTAGAGCCTTGCGCCGTCGAGACGGATTAAAGACGCAAGTCTTATTCAAGCGCAAACATCTATCGCATTTCCCCGACTCTTGTGACTTTTCGCATCGTATTTTGGCATGGAAACACGTCTGGCACGTCTTGAGCAACGGCACGCCAGAGTCAGATCGCGAAGCCATTGTATCTAGTCAATCAATCAATCTCTTGAGCTAGGATTTAGATTAATTTAACGGCAGTTTTCTTTTTGGCAGGGGACGCGTCTCCATTTAGATGACGGCATCGCTAGGATGACCGTCAAAAAAGTGGAAACGATGTCTTCCGTGCCCGTAGGCGAAAGATATCAAGAGTTTGATGATATAAAAGTCTCCGAAACGGGCAATCTGATACGGACTTGAAGATGGAAGTGAGGCTGTGATGACGGGACGAAGCGTCGGACTCGGACCAACCTTAACAAACGAAGGATTTAGGGCTGAGAGATGATGTTAGTAGAAACTGTACAGGCTGATTTCAGGGGCTCTTTAGTGGCTTTTCTTGACTTGATGCAGGGATTAACGCTGCTGATGTGGCGATGCTGGCTCGAAGTGACGCTATCTTGGGCTGAGCAGGGTTTATTTCATCGTCGTTGTGTGGCTGAGATCTTTGAGTCGAGATATTATTCGATCTCAAGTCCGTCTCCGTACAATATGTAAAGAGGTAACCACCGATTTCATTATTTCTTTTTCGCTTTCGCAAATGCTTCTTTCATTACCACTATAACGCTATAAGATGCAGGAACCAAGCCATGGTCTGACCACTATGGCTTACACTAGAAACAGCCTTACGGCGCAAAATCAGCACTTGCCGTTATTCTTCTAATTGCAATACTTCCAGACTTTTTAATTCTCCATGTCAGCGCTGCGTATCGAGATTAAGTGATACTGCAGCGGATTACACCATGGAGTCAAATGATAAGTGGTCCTCTTTGATGGGTTCCGACGTAAAACATTGAGTGGCTGAGTCTGTAAGTACGTCTGTTATACTAATGACATCTCTCTTTCGTTCCCAGTCCCAAACCAGACTTCATTCTGCACTAAAAAAACATCAAGCCTATGAAACGATCCATCTCCTTTCTGTGTCAGTATCAACCCTTCGTCAGGCGTGACACACATGGCCCAAGTTATTCCCACTCCATATACTGGTCGACAACAAATAATTGTAGGATCCAGGGACTTCTTCAGGTGTTGTTTCAAGACGGGCCTTTTTAAGGCAAGCCAAGACCACGATGGAGCAATATCAATCACCTTACCCGCCACTTCACGCACCATATCGGCGGTTTATAGTGACTGTTGTCGCTTCATACTGAACAACGCAAGCTCGCAACGTGAGTTCCACAACGTTGAGATGAAGTTGGACTCACTACAGACCGAGTTTCACAAGTTTACGTTATCAGTGCAACGAGCAAGCTCTATAATCTGACGTCCACCAAGCCCACAGACTCACATAGCGTGCCAGGCAACCAACCCATCAACAACAGCGGTAGCAGTAGCTCAACTCACAATGCTATAATCTTCGCCCAAATGATCTGATTGTCCTACATTCTGCATGCCGAATAAGGGAACCCGCTTGGATATCTACTCTTTACTATCACGTTTGTTCTTGTTGGCGCCTGTTAATCCCTCTCGGGCTTTCGAGAACGATCGGCTGGATCGAGGGGAATAGTGGTGTTATACGAGCGCTTTCTCTCGACATTCGTTCAAAGGCCTCTGTAAAGAAGAATAGATACAAACTGATTAGAGTTGCTTGGTGAGAGTACCTGGTTTGAATACTGACCATCTGGTGTTCCGTCAAGTGTGATTGCATGCCAATTGCCTGAAAGCCAGAGTGTTGCGGAACTCACGCTGCTTGTAGACTGGCCCAGGTTTTGTGGGATATCAATTCGAGGAAGCGGCAAAGATTCTGATATATCTCAACATGAGGGCCAGTCACTGCAGACTGAAAAACACTTACCGTGGGCAAAATGTAGAGAATCATGGTTGAATTGGAGGGCAAGCGTTTCAGAATGGTTTATGCCTGCGGCACTCGACCCAAGCTGGCGAACAATGGCAGACTTGATAGCGCTCCCAACTTCAGGCTCAACATAAATGAAACTCTCATTACGTTCTCCGATTCTAATTCCAGTTTCATAGGAAATAGGTGCACCATCTGTGTTGATAGTGGTAAACTTAGCGGTTGCGCTATAATACGTACGAAACGAAGGCTTTCTAAGAGCCTTGCCCCCGTAAAGAGAGCGTTGATAGAAGCAGCGAGAGAACATCGCCACGAAGTATGAGCAGATACTCAACGTAAGCTTCGAAACTAATGTTAAAATTCCTGAGGTCTTCGGTTATACATACATCTAAAAGTAAAGTTCAAAACAGTTTCGAAGAGCTGAATGGCAAGCTGTAATTAAACGGCTCCCCGTTAAAGCGAACAAATCGATATAATGCATATCGAAAGATTGCCATCGCGACTATCCGTATAGTGTTTAACGTGAGTACCTATCTTTGTTCATACGCAGGCAAACCTGGGCGAATCTGTTAATATCCAGCCCTCTACTGTTACTCGAGACAATGATTTCTGATAAGCTCTTTCTTAACGTTTAACGGCTCGAAGTACGTAGAGCTTTCCCCTGCGGAGGTAAACGGATAACTTAAACTTAACATTGAGGTTATTCTGAAGCGCGAATAGCCCGTACTTTCCCTTTGTTAACTTTAAACTTACAACCAAGATGACTTGGGATTATGACGGTTCACGGTATCGCACGCTACTTCATATGCCTTTAAAATAAGGAGTTCTCAAGTGACGTTATTCAAGTTCAAATGCTGACGAGGCTAAACACAGCATCAATAATTCCGAGCTCAGGTCCAAACACGCAGTTGTTGTGTAGATCTCCAGAGTCTGTTGTATGAGATATATAGTCCGGTAAACGCCAAATAGTTGATCATGGAGGAGCAAAATTGAACTCGAAGCAAATACAACATTAAATTTTAGCCCAACTTATGTTAAGTCTCATGCTTAGGCAGCTCAAGGCATAACAAGGCTCGCAAAACTGGGCAGCGCAGTTGGGGTTGCATTTTGCTGCACGTTGGCTCTGCAATCACTCTGCATGACCTATAACATTACCTATTGCTGCATAGTCGGCGAGAGGATAACCAACAAGGTTGATAGTCTCAACCCTCATGTCTTGCTTGGTTCTTATAAGCTGAACATGGGCGTGCAGTCAGGATCTTCGAAACCGGCTCCTGCGCAGTTGAGTGTAATTGTCGAGTGTTGTGAAAGAAATCAAGATCCATGACGACTTAATATCTTGTCTGCAACCAAGGGGTACCCCGAGATCGAGATATATATGAGTGAATCAACTCAACAGTTTAAATCTACGGCTTAATATCGATGGTTCTATTCAATTTTTATCCTCGAAAAGTCGCCTGAATGCCCAGTCGACATGTTCAAACACATTCACAAATATCACTAAATCCACCATCATTCCTGAGTTGCCTCTATTCATTTTGGACCTCACATTCTCCGTATGAGTGTCCAATCTTCCCCTTTTTAACGACGATAATACATTGCTTTCCAGGAACGAGCATGTTCTACCTATCAAAAGATTAGACCGCTCCGGTCACGAGATCTAGCACTCATTCGTCCTAAGATCTCTAGAAAGCTCTAACACTGTTACTACAAAGGATTGATGTTGGGAAACTTGTCAGCTTGCCATGTACCACTCTTTTGACGTCGTGAGCGGCCAGGCACTATGGTTGACCTGCAAAGGAAACTCTATAACGGAGAGCTTTTCAGAGTTGCATTGAATAAGAACAAATTCTTATAATCAATTAAATCTCCATTTTCGCCGCCAACAACTGTGAAGATCAACAGTTACCCATCCTCGACTCACGCGGCTTTGGCAATGACCCCCAAGATGGTTCACATGATGGCCAAGTTTTGCGCCAACCAATGGATATTTCGCCCTTTGATATTCTCGAGCAAGTCTCCGATGGATAAAAGAAAAGTCGATCCGTACCAATACTTGCCAATTCAAGAAGTGTTCGATATCAAAAGCGCGGGAGCGAGCAATGGTAAGTCACTCATCAAGGTAGCCACACTGTATCCCGGCTGCCATGATCAGGCATAGAGCCCTGAGGTGAGTTAACGGTACATCAACTCTTTCCATCTCAATCATTTACTAAGTCGCCGGTTAGGGCAGTATCATCTTGAAATAATATCGAACCCAGAAGAAGGAAGCCTTGCGTGACTCTTGGAATAGAGAACACAGCACATTTGTCCCGATTGAATCCTGCGAGCAGATAGTCACTTGTCTTGGTTTATTCGGGCAGAACAACCGTTGCTTCATCATACTCGAATATGCCACTGGTGGGAGCCTACTCAGTCTTCTGAGGAGTGAAAGGCGCCCACGCTCAGCAGAAGAGAGATGTATTATTTGAGAGGTTTGATGGGCCTCAACAAAGCCATCAATAAGATTCAAAGCCTTGGTTCTGGGCCCAAAGACCAGAGAATTGGATCGTTAGTGTTGATTAATATATACTTTCAGAGCTGAGGACTCATTTCTGACAAGTAGTGCACATCGTGATATCAACCCGGCCAACATGCTGGTCTTCCCAGGCGACCAAGGTCTATTTTCATATGGATTCAAGCTTAAGCTTGCTGAATTCGACACAGCTACTACAACACAGCGAGTTGACGAAAGCTACGTACGTCAGCGCGCACAACAATGACGGAAACAGGGCGTACAGTGAGTATAGTGTGTCAGCACTTCTTGGACGCTGTGACAAGCTAACAAGTTTATCAGGTGCCCCTGGGGCCTCTAGATTCTACGGGGAACAAGAAAAAGACTTCATGTAAGTGCCTATGGCCTGCGATATCTGGTCTCTTGGCTGTGTTATCATCAATATGGAGAGAAACTCACTCATACAAGAACTATGAGTAGTGCCCGGGGTAGCTACGTACCTAGATGTCATAAGAATAAAGCCATAGCTCAAACCCGGAGCCTTTCAGTCGCCTTTAAATGTTTGCATTATGTTACCGCAATAACCAAGGTATGACATAGCTGATATATAGCAGCTCTAGTGTATGCACCGTAGAGCCAGAGAATCCACTAAAGCTCCTGTGTTTCCATTTCGGGTTGGAGGAATGCTTAGGATTGGATAATGGGCCTAGTTAGTTCGGGGAGAGCATCCGGCGAAGCTTGATGGTCATGCCGTTACCCTACGCCTCGCTTCAATGTATTAAGAACGGGTTTAATGTCCCAGTCTTTTGGGGATATTATTTGTTCTTCAGAAGCTAGTGACTGATTTCACTTACATCTAGAACAGCCAAGAATTTTTTTCCTCTCGTTTTTAAAGATATAATAGTAAAGACTGGTTGCGTAAACAAGCTTATTTCACTCATACAATAATTAGAAAATGTGTTTCCATACCATTACTTAAAGCAAGCACATCATAACAAAGCTTACAGAGTTAGACTATCTAGGATATATCAAGCGAATAAAACTGAGAGAAACGGCTCCTTTTAGCTGAAATCCTATCCTTCCTTGGCCATTTTAGAGAAGCTCAGTTCCGGAGCCGGTGCCCCGATCATTGAGGCATCCTGACCCGGGCTTGGAAACAAGATATCCTTCAACTCAAGTGTGGAGCAGCCATTCCCGATATTCGTCAACACATAATCGGTAGACTTGAGAAATCGTCAAAAGTCCTCTTCGCCGAGCTCAGTGGTGACCGACGCACAGTTCATGTACATCTCTCAATCGTATTGAACCTTTGTACGATCACAAGAGGATGGTGTTAGAGTCTGTATCCCGCCACTCACTCACTCACGATCTGGCCTTGTGATGTCAAGTTTAGTCTCATTCTCGATCTGAAGTAGAATTACGACGGCTAATCTAACACAATCGAATTTTTATCATGTAGGCAGTAGAGCTCAAGAGATATTATTGAAGACTTGTTGCTCCTGGCTCCCGTTTATGAGGTTAGAGGTAACTTGATAATTATTGAACTAATCGTGATCCATAATATGTAGTGGCTGTTTGTCGAATGAATGGCATTTTGGTTTATATAAATGAGGTGCGGCCATAATGGCAGTAGACAAAGAGAATGAGATGAGAACTGAAGCCTGTCTCGGCCAACCCAATCTACTGACCAACTTGATTGAAATATATCTGCAAGTTAAATCATGTTGTCATTTAAGAACCTGGTGTTAAGCTTAGTCTTCAGTCTCTGAGTCGATTTAGCTAACAAAACTGCTTTGTTTCCTATCCCCTGGGTTATGCGAGAGCTATAGTGATGTAGGTATTACCTATCTTGGGTTACTTGCATAAACTTCGTATAAGGTCTTAATAAAATTAATACTAATATTGGTATAAAACCATAAGAGATATTCAATAGTTTTATCTGTATTATTTTACCTACTTACTTTTTATTTTTATTTTTAGCTAACCTTATATAGGGAATCAGCAAGGTATATACTTTCTGTAGGTGATTGATTCACTCTGACAAACTGAACTCGAATTGACATGCATAAAACAAGGTCTTTAAGTACTACAACACAGGATATGTAATGCCATAGCCGTTTCAGAATTAGGTAAAAAGCGTCAATCAGGGGTCAATATTTACACAAGTCTAATATTTCCCATTCAATAAACCAATCATTCTCAAGAAAATCAGTTATTAACGATTGGAGCAAAGAAGTTCTTCTCAAGTCCAGCACACTCAGCCAAGACGTTTCACTCCGATCCGGGGCGCGGGGCCACTAAACCCAATTCATCAAGCGCCAAAAGCTACCCTTCCGAGCTCCCCTCCAACCTCCACTATCATCACCTCCCATCTCCAACATACCACTCCTTATCCCCTCCAAAAAGCCATGGCGTCCTACATCGAAAACCCTCTAGCAGAAGCCCAGCCGGCACCTGAGCTTCTTGGCGAGGTTAAGAAGCCCAAGAAGAAAAAGGTGCTGCTCATGGGCAAGTCTGGCTCTGGAAAGTCGAGTATGAGGAGCATCATCTTTAGCAACTACATCGCCCGCGACACAAGACGACTGTGAGTTCTTCCTCCACCTCCTGTACATGGAACCTACTGACTCGTTGTACAGAGGCGCAACCATCGACATCGATCTCTCCCACGTCAAATTCCTCGGAAACCTCACCCTCAACCTCTGGGACTGCGGCGGCCAAGAGGCCTTTATGGAAAACTACCTCTCGCAACAACGCGTCCACGTTTTTTCCAACGTCGGAGTCCTCATCTACGTCTTCGATATCGAATCGCGTGACGTCGACCGCGATCTCGCAACCTACGTTTCCATCCTTTCCGCCCTTCTGCAGTACTCGCCCGCCGCAAAGATCTACATCCTCATTCACAAGATGGATCTCGTCGTCCCGACGGCCCGCGAGTCCGTTTACGATGAGCGCATCCGCATCGTTCGCCAAAAGACGTTTGAGTACGCCAACTCTGTCGGTATCGCTGCGTCTTCGGTCGAGCTTACACCTTTCGCTACGTCTATCTGGGACCAGAGCTTGTATAAGGCCTGGGCGTCGATTATCCACGATCTTGTTCCCAACCTTGCTGTTATCGAGCGCAACCTCGCCAATCTTGGACAAGCCATTGAAGCTGAAGAGTTACTCCTGTTCGAACGCACGTCTTTCCTCGCCGTATCTTCCTGGACATCCCCCGAAGGCCAACGCAACCCTACCGAGGACCGTCTGGAGCGCATGTCCAACATCATGAAGCATTTCAAGCAGAGTATCTCGCGATTTACAGGCACACCACGAAACGCTGAACAGTTTATTCGTATGGAGCATAAAGCTGGCACCCGGTTCAGTTTGTTTATCCTCAAGTTTACAACAAACACATATCTCATGGTCGTTCTTCCACCGGGTGAGGCTCGTTTCAATGCTGCCATGCTCAACTGCCAGATTGCTATTGAGCACTTTAGATTCCTGGATGGACCTGTAACTCAACCTTCTAATGCAACCACGCCTGTTGCGGCCTAGTGATGGAATGAATGCAAAGCAAATATCTGGAGTTGTCGCGGCGTACGATTTGTTATTTAGGCGTTAGGTGTTGAGATACCACTGCACGACGGTGATGGGCGTTCAGGATACCATAGGTATAATTCAATTGCGCCTAGGGATCTTATAGATATCATGAACAGCTGCTTCTGTGACGAGTTCTATTCGTTCTTGGCCTATCTATCAATCCATAATAAGTATCTGGATGCAATCAGCCAGTCCGTAAATCACAACCTCAACGCCAGCCCAAACCCATACGTTCAAGTCCACTTGACAACGGCAGTGCCTCCCTTTCTAAACTCGGGCACCTCTCCAAGTACAAGGCTGCGATCAGTGTGGTCCTTGTTGGGGAAGGTTGTGGCCAGAACCCAAGACCTAGTTCGCGTATCAGGTGATGCTCCCTGTACGAAACCGTAGATATCGTCGATGGTGTGGGTGGTGTTGAATCGAGCAGGCAAGCGTGTGCCGTCGGGCATCTGGATTCGGATCATGATCGTCGGTTGAGAGTCGTCAACCGAAGGGGCGCTAGAGGAAGAAGGTGCGGCCGCAGGCGCAGCGGTAGTAGAGCTAGAGCTTTCTGAAGCACCAGGAACGACAGCTCCAAGTCGTTGACCAGAGCCGCCGAAAGGCTTGTACTGCTTTGGCTGAGGTTGGTATGGTGTCTCATGCTGGTGAAGCTTGACGTCGATAGGTTGGTCATGCTGCACATTCATGAGATGAAGAGGTGCACGACCAGAGCGAATCATGGCAAGGTCAGCCTGGTTAGCAGGATCATCGAACCGGCGAAGATCTCCATCGTCAATGCTGAAACCATCCTGCCAGATGTGAAGGATTCGCTCCTGAGGTTCGGCGTTGCTAGGGCGGACGGGGCCAAGAGGGTCGGGGATGCTTCGGCTCTCGACGCCATCACCACCAAGGGTCTGTCCAGTTCCTCGGAATCGAGAGGGCTCGGATGGCCCAGAATCGTCCTCAGCTTCTGGCCGCGCAGCATTCCTAGTTTTGTTAGCTGCTGTGTTGCTCAGAGTCCTTTGTCACTTACGCTCGGGCCTTGGCGAGAATGTCGCTGATGATCTTTTTCGGACCCCCTTCCTGCTTGGGGTCCTGAACAGCCAATCCTGACTTTTCACCACCTGCAAACAAGTTGCCTCGTCCATCATCGTCTTCAGGGTCGAAGTCATCATCATCATCGTCGCCGTGATCGTGTTGGTGAGATGAGCTGCCAAGAGATCCCAGAGTAGCAATTCCCTTCTTCTTCTGCTGCGATGCAGCGGGCTTGCGAGCTGCTTGGCTGCTGCTACCTTGAGCAGCCTCTGGAGCTGGCCTGCCGTCAAGAGTTCGAGGACCGGTGTAGTTGTCGGGAGCGGGAGCTGTCGATGTGTCGCGGCTATCCTCTTCGGCATCGCGGAACCAGGCGTTGCTGGCTTCGGCTAGGTCCCAGTTATGGGCTTCAAGGTACTGCCTGGCCTTGAAAATGTTAGCTGAAGCTGCAATGAGAGTTGGAATGAATCTGTACCTCTTCTGGGCTTGCGCCGCTCAAGCCAGCAAACTCCACGATCTGCCCTTCACGGTCTGCCATGTTGACAAGATGAGGCGGGGTATCTAATAAAGAAGAAGATAAATCACAGTTTGTGTGTGCTGAGGTTTGAGGTTCAACTCGTAGCTTGAAGAGATTATGTTGTGGATTAGAAACAGAAAATCATAAAGAAGATTCTGAGTTATGTGACAACTTTGTTGATGAGAAACCAGGCGGCAGCTTGCTCGTAACCTCTAAGTACTGCACAGGCAAGCTTTGGTGGCGGTGGTGGCAGCACCCCACCTTCCTGACTTCATCAGCCCCACCAGAACACCGACCCCGGCCCTGCAGCCTTACGTAAGGATCCGGGGGAAGCAAGCGCGACGATTCAGAGCCGAGATCGTCGCCAACAACCTCTTTCAGCCGAAGTTGGTTCCTAGCTACATCAAACACAAGCTCAAGTTCAACCGCCAAAACTCCACACGCCTATAGCGAAAACTCCTCTACTCTACTCGCATAAAAGCCTCTACCATGTCCGACGAACACAACCACCTCGCCGAGTCCGGCGTCACAGTGCACTCCGATAGCGAGCTATACTCTGCTGGTGATGAGCTATCCTCACCTCCCTCGTCAAATTCCCCCGTCATTCTCTACAAGCCCCCTACTGTGTGGTCGCTGGTACGGGGAGCTGCTATTAATCTGCTGCTTCCCTTTATCAACGGAATGATGCTTGGTTTTGGAGAGTTGTTTGCCCACGAAGCTGCCTTCAGACTAGGATGGGGAGGTACCAAGGTATGTTGAGCATGTTACCGCAACTTTATGTGACCTTGTTAACAGTATCAGGTCTTTCCCCTTACACGGAGAAGAGCGCACCCCATCGGACCTGGCATCGAGCTTCAAGAAAAGTCGTACAGCCCTCGTCCTTCGCTGGACGATATTGCGAGTCTGGAGTGAAGAACCGTTAGGAAGCGCTTCTTACACCTCTTCGGGACTTTTTACCCCCTATTTCATGCTTCAAGATCGCCATTGCGCCCTTATTATTACGCATCATATACACGGAAGATCTAAGGACGGAATGAATGCATATCAAACATGTTCAATAATTGAGACTACATCATTAGACAGGGACATGGACTGCAGCGATATGTTGCAGAACAGGCGACTCAATATGTAAATACCACAAAACTGAATGCAGCAGATTTCAACTGCAAATTCGACTCATCATCTGAATCAACTCTACTCCTTGCTATCGACTCGTCACCAGCCGAGGCCCGGTGACCAGGGTCCCAAGACCATCGCCCCGAGACCATCGGCGACGGACTATCGCGAACCCGACATTTACCCGCCGGTCCCCGGAATTGAAACTCCAAAAAATTCCCACCAAGTCATCATCCACTCAACCCACCTCACCACCGCCGCAATGCTTCCCAGTCGAGGAATTGTGCGCTCCTTGCCTTCGGGCGCTTTTCAGAGGCCACTCTGCGGTCAATACGTATGTCGCATCTGGAGACACCAATTATATCACATACGCTAACGATTCTTTATGGTAGATTTCCTCAAGGACGCTTGGCCGAAAACTCGGAGATGCTCGACAATTCGGCACAGCGCTGAGGAATTCTCGCGCACCATTGACGGCTGGTACAAGAGTTGGAGTCAAGAATGTTGCTGCGCCTATGGTACTAGGCGGCATTTCTTCCTCAAGGACAATCTCGATTTGGGGCTGGGGTGGAAATCAGAAGACAGAAGAGCCCATCGCCGAAGCCACGACATCAACACCCGAGGCTCCCACTCCTCCTACGACAATCGAGCCCGCAACTGCCGCCCAAGATGCCGCCAATATCCCCAGCGAGCTCGTGGCAGATGCAACCCAGGCTGCTGAGCCATCCCCCGTCATCCCCTCCGACTTTGACCTCACAGAAATCGCCAAACTCGACAACCCCAACATCCTCAACATGCCCGAAACCCTAGGCTTCCTGCGCGAAATCGGTCTCGACTATGGCTGGGGTCCCACGTCAATGATGCAATGGCTGCTCGAGCATGTTCACGTCTACAGTGGCCTGGGTTGGGGCGGCTCCATCATCGCTACGGCTTTCCTACTGCGCGTTATCATGTTCTACCCCCAGGTCCGCAGTCTTAGATTTAACGCCGCCATGAACCAGATGAAGAAGGACCCCCGCTCCGAGGAGGCCATGAACCTATTGAAAAAGGGCTTCCAAACTGGTGATCGCGAGATGCAGCAAAAGGGCCAGTTCCTCGGTCAGATGGTTCGACAGCAGTATGGCGCTCAAAACACCGGCATGCTGTGGTCTTTTGTCCAAATCCCCTTCAGTTTTGGTCTGTTCCGAATCATCAGCGGCATGGTGCACATCCCCGTCCCCTCTTTGGAGAATGCCGGTTTCCTCTGGTTTCCCGACCTCACGGCATCTGACCCCTATTTCCTTCTCCCCGCTATTGGTACCAGTCTCTTGTTCAGTGCCATGATGGTAAGTCCTAATATCCTCATGCCAATGTCAACGCTAACAATCAGCAGGTCAACTCCAAGTACACACCCGCCTCTCAAAAGGCAATGTTGAAGAAGATGATGTGGGTATTCGGTACCGTCGGTTTCATCGGCACAACCTTCCTCTCCGCTGGTGTCAACCTCATGATGGTCAGCACCGGATCAGCCACCCTTGTCACGGCCGTCATCCTCAACAACGAGACCGTCCGCCGTGCCTTGAACCTTCCCATCCTCGAAGTCGAGAAGCCCAAGTACGAGCCCCCTCGGCCTACTCAATCCTCCGGTCTCGGTGGTCTCCGTGAGCGTCTGACCGAGAACCTCAACGACGCTAAGAAGGGCTTGTCCGATCAGGTCAGCAACTACACCGGCCAAGTTTCCGGTACTGCAGAGGAGCGCGCCGAGAAGAAGCGCAAGGAGCAGATTCGCAAGCTTGAGGACATGCGCCGGAAGCTTGAGCGTGATGAGTTTGAGAAGAAGTACAAGCGATGAGCCAGTGTACCGTCAACGAAATGTAAATATAGGGATAAAGACATCCACCAATTGGATTGGGCATTGTATAATTAGCATTGGGAATAAATGAGACATGGGAGATGCAATGGAGCTTTATAAAGGCTGGCATTTGGCGCTGGGTAAAAAAAAGTATCTAGCATGTATCTATCAAGATGTAATAACAAGACAATCCCAATTGTACAAGACATAAAGATAAACACCATGAAACAAAATTTCCTTTTTTAGCGTATCGACGCTTGAACGACTTGTGTCTCAATTATAAACTAGGCAGCCTGCCAAGGTCCTTTTCCGCCCGCAGCTCTTTTGCCGTGTAATAAACCTCAATGTCTTATAGTTATGGCCATCTGGATAATGGATAATTGGAAAATGCTGATGCTTTCCGAAGAGAGAAATTTTAAGCACTGCCTCCACCCCGCTCTCCGTTCTCTATACCCAAGTGCACCTCGTGTTCCGTCATATTTATTCAGTAATACATGCAAGAAGGGCATACGAAGCATTAGAATACAGTTCCATCGCTCTCAATCAGGATCGGAGGCTCCTTGGTATTAGGCCGGTTGATCTCGGCAATCTCACGTCCACCCTGGTTCATGTCAGTGGGTATTCCAATTGAAATGAGAAAATCACTTACCCTCCAGCTACCAGCCTCCAGCAGCTGCGCCAAAGTCAGCTCGTTTCCTCCCAACTCCGACTTGAGTGTCTTATTGACTTCGGTGCATAACATGTCGAGGAAGCCGACTGTGACACCTCTCCACTCAACGACAACGTCATCACTGGGCTCAAACATAGGGGCTACCTCGACACCCTTTGCGTTTGTCCGTCGCACCCAGTCGGCGTAGTTCTGGAGACCCCTCTCTGAATCTTCCTTCCTCAGGTTCAACACGCCCATATCGACAAAGAGACCACCGTTTCGGTACTCTGGAAGACCTGTGAGCAGTTCGGTGCCAGCAAAGTGCATTTTCAGCAGCTGTTGCATGGGCTGCATAAGCGAATAGGTGAGCCACTGGGTGAGCTTGTGGAATGGCAGGATGGATTCCCAAGCGGCGGCATTTGAGCTGTTAGGGAAAGCGGAGACCTTGGGCGAGGTACCAGGCTGAGGCATGGACTGGCAAGGCCAAGCGTCGCCGAGGGAGACACCGTTGATCGCGGTTCGGTTTGCAGGCCAGATAGGAGCAAGGCCAGTCATGAGGACGTTCCAGAGCACGGGAAGGGGAACAATAAGCATGGATGATGCTTGTGTCGAGGGGTGTCCAAGGAGGTGATCTACAAAGTTAGCGTGGTTAAGATAGGCATTTGGGGTAACTTACCGATCAAGCATCCAGGGCGCCCATCGAAACCCCAGAAATCATCCTTGGCTGCTAGAGCTTCACCAAGGCGGATCAGTAAATCAGTTCGGCCTTGAATACCGGCCATCTCGTTTCCTGGTTTTGACTGTAGGCCAGCAGCGAGCTTCTCGACAGTTAGATTCTTAAGGCCATCCTTGTCGACTTGAAATTTGTTGTTAGGGTTCCCAGAAAACAATCCCTGCCAATATTAGCATTTCATTATGCGACCACAGCGGTTTACTTACGGTCTTGAACATCTCCAAGCTGGCAACTGCAATGCCCTCTGACCTCCTGTATACGCGACCATTCTCGTTGCTCTTGTAGGTCCACGAGGTGCCCGCACCGGCGTCGAGCAACACACTGACAAGGAAAAGGTCGATCAGACGTCGGCATCGCTCTGTGTTATCCACGTTGGTGGGCCAAGTGGACAGGAGCTGAGCGATACGGTCTCGACCGCCCACAGCAAAATGCTGGTATCTACCATGGCCGGGAATACTGGTAAAAGGGGCATCGTAGTCTCGCTGCAGGTTATTAGCCAAATGCGCTACAGCACCCCTGCCATCCACCAAAATCACGTACCTTAATAATTCCAGTAACAAAAGTAACCACATCAGGAAACTTGCTCATATCCACATCGAAATGCTTCAACTCGTTGCGCAGAGCCTTGTCTGTGACAATCTTGCTTCGTTCTCTCACAGCGCCAAGACTTCGTAGGTAACCGGCAGGGTCGAGTTGAGGGTCCGGAGGTCGAGGGAGATCGATCTTTGGGAGTTTGATAGGAGACATCGGGCCACCGGGGGACGTGCTAGTCGCAGAAGTTCGATTGAGGGGGTTACGAGGGGCGCCAGCGGGAGATTTCAAGCTCGAAGAGTGAGAGTTTACGCTCACATTGGATTGTGAGGTGTTGATGGGCTGGTCGCCCTTTGGCGTCTTGTCTTTGCGAGAAAACAGGCCCATGTTGGCGGGCTTTTCGGTGAAAACGGTTACACAGTTGTTGTACAGATATTCCAAGGGAATTGAAGGTTGTGGTTGTAGATTTCAAATCTGGGCTGATAGAAAGACCAGACGAGAAAGTAGACGTCTCGAAGAGGTGGGGCTTCTAAGGTACGGATACAGTAGAGTAGGCACGGGTTGGACTGGACTGGAGGGGAAGGGTCCGTGGGCGCGCGAGCAGAGACGGAGCGGAGGGTGAACGAGGGACGAGCGTCGTGCGTCGTGCGTCGGAACGAAGCGAGAAATGATTCGACGGAGCGGGATGCGCGGCGTTGACCTCGTGTCGTCGATGCAAGGGAGAAGCAATTGAGATCTGACAGGCCGCAATTCAGAGTCTCTGAGCCTCAACACAAGCAAAATTATAACGACAGAATAGAAACAAAAGACAGAAGGGAAGGGGATGGGGGTAGGAGAGACGGGGCGCGGCGCTTTTGAGGAACCCAAGAGCCAAACTAAGAAGCCAGCTCGACTGAACTGAACTGAACTGACTGACTGACTGACCAGGGAGGCCCAGGCATTTCGGAACAGATGAAGAGAGTAGTCCAGTATCCACAATTGAACCAAGACCCTACCCTTACAGGTTGAGGACGAACGAGAGAAAAAAAAAAGAGGCGTCAGGGGGAGACCCTCGACTCCTCTGCGGGGGTTCGGGGCTTGAAGGCTTGAAGCTAGACCCAACAGTGACCCAAGTAAAGGCTTACGAGAGTTGGAGACGCCCGAGCGTCCTTCGGGGCCCCTGAGTCTTTCGGCGATCGCGCCCAGGGAGTAACTAAGGGATTCGCAGGGGTGGTCTGGCTCTGAGCACACTCAGCACAACCTGCTGTGGTTTTGACTGGTACGCTCGTACTCTTTGGTTTCGATGGTTGTTGAGCTTGAGCTTGTCTAGTCTACTCAAGACGAGTCTCACGAGTCAAAGGGTTCTTTGGCGTATATATGCCGTCTTGGCTTTCTTATGTTTTCGTCAATTGCTTTTGAGCCACAGCTTTTGGTACAGGGTTCTCGGCAAAACTGATGAAGAGGTTCCATCAGCACCTGTGATCCCCTGATAGTTGCTAAACTGCCCAATCTTTTGGAAAACCATGTCGGTATATTGCAACAGGCTATTGTGTCGAGCAAGGCTGGCTTGAATTGATTTGGCTTGGCTTGGCTTGGAACAGGAAATGAATTCCAAGAACAAACAATTCCCAAATCAATAGCCAAGGCTTGCTGCTAGATGAGATTTTGAACTGCCAGCCTCGTTGAATAGGGACTCTTCCACCAAAATCAAGATCACAGACTATTGGAGACGGTTCGCTCCAGTGACGGCAAGTGCGGAGACAGAAATGAAATGAGAGCTGCGAGTCATGGATCGTTCATGACAGCCTGCTAAGCTCTTGGCACTTGCACAAAATAGAGACGGGTTATCAGTGGACCGGGCCAACCAAGACCAAGAATTGACACGGTCGAGTTGAAAAGAGTCAGTCAAAAAATGACCAGACCCAAAGAGACGAATGTGGTGGAAGCCCAACGATAATCATTGGCAGCAATAGGTTTTGTGGTAGTATTGACTGCCGCGCAAAAGGATCGGCACGAAGCGAGACAAGCCAGCCGCGATATTGTTTCTTTCTCACAGTTTATTAGACATTCTGGAATGTCCACTGTCATCGTGCGGACTCTCGGACGAGGTCAACTCCACTATGAACCGATAGCAGAGGAAAAGCTTCTTTACTGGCGCGAGTAAGCATTCAAGCGGGCTCAGGGAGCTAAAGAGGACGAAGTCGTTCGGAATGTCAGTCGAAAGGAGGAAAGTGCCTGTGGGAAAAAAGAAATGACAGGCAAGCAACAGGCCAAACGGAGAGGAAAGGTCGGATAGAAAATGCCGCCAAGGGGAAGAAATTTCGAATAATGGATGTTGGAGAACAAAAAAGCAAAGCGAGGCTGTCATGTCAAAATTCTAGACGAGGTGTAAGTGAGGTCATGAGCCGATTTTGGCAACCCACCTATCTAGGCAAGAGCTTCCCATGCCCGGGTGTTTAGGAAGGGGCCGTCCAAGCAGATCTACCCGCACCTTCCATAAGTTCTTACAGGCAAACAGATAAGATAGAGACCTTTTCTAGCAAACAATCCTAACATATCAATGTTTGTGTCCTTCATCATCTTCCAACTCAACTCTATTGCCGTCGTTTGCTTTCTCTCATACTCGCTTGAACCCCACCCCAATCTTAAGAATGCACGGGGAGACGGAACAGCACGTGGCAATCAGAGACAAGGCGGGCCGTCCAGCGATTGAATTTTGAAGGATAATGAGACACGCGTACGGAGTGTATCAATCTCTAATTGATACAGCAAGAGTGAAATGTCTGGTTTCATGATAATGAACAGGTCATTCTCTCAATCTGAGAAGTCACAGTGAGGCTTTAGATTGTAACCTGACTCGCACAAAATTGTTGCATGGAATTTTCACAATATCCTATTCAATGTCACCAATACCATATTCCTAAGCATATGCTAATATTCCACAGGTCCTCGACACTAGATTTCCGAGTCTTCAATACCACCCACACAAACTCTGCCTCCCTGTCAAGCCCTGCGATACTACAGTATGCAAGTCGGCCAGGCACAATCACACTGTCACATCGACCCCCAGACCCTGGTCCGGGGCTAGATCCGAGTCTCGAAGGGACATCCAGGTAATTGATTGAACTCGGTACTCTGCACATACGAGTTTCTTATGTTACTGTTCTCTCACCAAGCAGGTCGCTAAACCGTCCAACAATCTCGCTGACTCGAGCATCATTAACCACAATAACTTCGTCTCAATGATATTGATCCACTCCTTGTCGATCCCGTCTTCTGGCCCAGGGTTGTTTGTGCAGATTATCCCGTCGCTGATCTTCAGTACCAAGCATGGACCACTAGAGTGACAACCACGAGAGTTTATTCGCTCTGTCTAATACAAATAGCTTGCGGTCGGTCTACCAAGAGAACGGCGAAGCGCTAACCAAGTTGGCCGGGTAGACAATTTACCTGGTAAATCACCCGGGACTAGTCAACAAGTCAGGGGTAAACCAAGTTGCACTGGGCATGTCTCTGTTCCCTTGATTCCTGTACCGTTCTATCAAGCTTCTGTCTCTCCCAGTTATCAGTTCCCTGCTCGCACATAATAGCGTATCTATTAAGAGTCTGTGCGAGACTGTCTCCCAATGTTGTGCATCGTCTATCCGCGCCTCACCCGCACGCACGAGCTTCAACTACATATTGACTTTACAGTCGCGTTAACTGCGCCAAATATTGGCTCACCGCGGCTTGGATAGCGCAGGTACTATGAGCATAAGCAATGCCACGACGGAATATGTTACCTACAATATGCATATACATGTCGTCTTTCGCATGTAGCTCCAGGGTCTACAATACTCTACATCGTCGATCTTGTCGTTCTCGCTATGTACCCACTACTCGCGCCAACAGAAGAACCTTTGTTATGACAACGGAATAAAAAACGCTTGGTACCAATGCTGGCTCGGACCCTTGAAAGCATCCATCGGCCCGGATCTTCCCCCGGCGGACCCAGGCCGTTTTGGGTCTTGACCAGACCTTCCGAGTCTTGTATCCCGGCTCATGGTTCCTGGCTAAGCGGAACCTCTACGAGGGATCAGTACGAGGGGCCATCAACGAGATTAGGGGATGCTGTATGGAAGCTTGGGAGAAGTTTTTGGGTGTGATAACTTACTCGAGTGCCGTTTTTTTACATTCCAGTCGCTCAACGACTCGACGACCAAGGATATCCCAACGTTAATTCAGTCGGCCCTCCTCGATTGGTTGTCATCTAGCGCCAAGCCGTTGTCTGAGCGCAGACGCACTCAATCTTGCATATCCATTCCACGCCATTGGGATCATCGTGGTAGCTTGCATGAGTGGGCATAAAGGGTCCTAGGACCATCCCGTTCAAGAAGCTCCAACACGAGAGTCGCAATGCCTATGTAGCATTTGCGCTGTTTTCTACCATCACAAGTCATTTACCAGCTTTCATAAATACCATGCCTCTCAATAAAAGCCCCAGTCACCGGCTTGCCCTCCCGGACATCCGTCGTTCCCAATATTAATTACATTTGGTGCAACGCTCTCTGATCCCACATGGCAACCTTACTCTCTGCCCCAAACCCTCATTCGACCTGGTCTCTGGTGTCGGCTCATTGCCCATGTGGTGGCGTCGGCCTTTCTTCATTAGGTTCAACTAGGAACTAGGCTTGTCCTAGATACAGATCCGAGTCCATGCCGTGCCCCAGACTCTGGACGGTTTGTCTTGCATGACTCTTGCGCTTTTGTTCTACAGCTATGGGGCTCCGTGTTTTCATCACATCTGTCAAGTCAAAGCTACTGAGAAAGAGCTCGTTTGAATAAGAGACGGCAGCAAACTTTACAAGACAATACTTGATCAGGGTCCATAAGGCAGCAGTATTGTCCCCTGTCGACTCCCACGTTGTTCCACACTTTGGGGACCTTATGTGCCGCGCATTTGCATATGGTTTGCCATTGATCCTTGCCATGCAACATGCATCACACAATCTCACCTGAATACCGTCACAATCCACGCCCTGCTGTGCCGTTCCAAAACCGTCTCCCCTCCCCTAGGCCCAACGACTTCTGCCGTTTCAGCCATGGCCAGGAACAGACTTGCCCCGATAATCCATTCCACACTTTGCTTCGTTGCATTGTGACCAGAAAGCCGGTAACCTAGACTGTTCTCGTCATTAAACTTCTCGCCTTGTTTCAGAATACGGTCTGCCCTGACTACTGGAGAGAGAAAGGGCGTCTTTTCTAGAAGGTGGCTGGCTGACTCGGTTCAACTTCAAGATCGTGCTTAATTATTACGTCGTCCGAACGATCATCGGAGTAATTCCTTACGTGCTGAAGCAGATCGAAGCTTGTCTGCTTCCGGGTGGAAACAACGGCTGAAACAGCGAGCTGCTTCTTGTGGCCACCTACAATTGCATGACTCTAGTTGGGCTGGATCAAACAATATGGTTCTTGCGTCAGGGTTAGAGCCAAGATTGGTGCGATATCATTTTCGTATTTGTCAGGGACTTTGTTCTTGGCATCGGTGCGGTTTTAGAGTTGACCTGCTCCTGCGTATGATGCGCAAGAGTATCAGCAGCCATTTGATCCCTTTCCTATTGCCGAGGCATGATGCCACACTGGCAGCCAAGCTATCTCTCCTATTAATGAACGGTATACGAAAGGTGGTGGAAGATTGAGTGAGTTTATCATTTGCATGAGTACTGAATAACATCCATGCCTTAAGCTCTATATTAAAGTAAAAGAAGGAATCTATATATATTATGCCATAAATTTAATGAATTTAGGTAAACTACTCAGAAGACTATGGACTAAATTATATAAAGTAATAGAAATTTATAATATTACCCTAATATTAGGTTAGTATTTCCTCCCTTTAGGATATAGATATAAGGATAGGCAATGCCAACCTCGTCTGATATTTACACTTTTCTCAAAACAAGGCTATATAACGCCGTACTTATTAGACTAGGAAGCCACAAGCTATTATGGGCCTTTGAGCGATTGAAAACATTAATGAATGAAGGATGAAGGAGTAAGCCACGGTTTATATCAGCAGCCCATGTCAGTTTAAGGATAATTGTGAGCTCTGCATAGCTTCATTCGAGTGACCGAATTCTGCCTTGCATTAACAAGGCTGTTTTAAGCACCGCATATCCAAAGATGTTTCGCGAGCCTTGAATCTGCTTACTTATCCCAAGAGATGCTGTCATCTTTATCTTAATATTGTTGACATAATCTTCTAACTAAAAGAAGACTGACCACAAGTATCTCTTCTTTATTCCTATGGACAGCCAGCCAAAGCCAACTCCAGATCCAACTAGAAATCACCATGCTGCATTTCTGGCCGTAGTTTATTCTGACGGCTGTGTGGTCAAGGTAGGTGGCCGCAGATTGGGCGCAATGGACTCAATCAGCCCAACGAGGCTGAGAAAATCATCTGGCCATTCGTTTAACCCCGCGCAGCTTACCTCTTTTTTCTCTTTCTCTTGGCAGAACTCGCTGGCACCTAGAACTGAAGTGAGCTCCTACAATCCTCTTCGCCATGTCGGGCCTTGAGATACTTGGAGCTGTGGCGAGCTCTATCGCTTTGGCGCAAGCGATCAAAGAGAGCCTCAAAGCCATCGACTTTTTGCGACAAAACCGCGAGATAAAGAAGGGGTGTAACGGCCTTAGAAAAGAGGCGAGTCTCTACCAGGGCTCTGTGCAAGTACTATGCTCATGCCATTCTAGATTTTGACGATGGAGTACTTTATCCAACAAGCAAGAGAGCAAACAGATCCTATGATGCCAGCACAACGGCTTCTTGGAGCGTCCACGGAACATCCGCTAGTCTCTCTAACAACACAAGAGCTCCAAGAGATACTGGAAGAGCTTAACGACCTTGTGGCAAAGTACTCACAACCGCACAAGCCGTATGTCCCAAGCGATATACAGACAAGGTGAAATGGCTCTCTGAGGCAAAGAAAATCGAAGAGCTCCGACAAAGAGCTCGAGAGATCAAGTCTGACCTCAGCGCGGCCATGACGTTTCGCATCTCCTCCATGGTGGATAGAGGAAACGTACGACAAGAAGTGTAAGTGTTGACAACTTGGAGGGTTCGTTGTGCCTATCAACTAATACCTATAAAGGCTATTTCACCGAGTAACACAGCAGTTGACATACTACACGCAAGAGACTTGCAGAGACCTTGAAAGCCTGCAAAGCTCTGTTCCCGTTTGTGAAAGTGAAGCGATATCCCAACGTCCGACAGGGCTGATGACCACACCCAGTGTGTCAATAAAAGGGGAGGCCATCGAAATCCGACGTCCTTTGACAGAACAAAGCTTAGTTGCTGTCCAAGAAGAAAGTTCCTTGACAGTACGAACGATCCGACCTCTTGGTTCACGTATATGTAAAGCAGGCTGTCAATGCCGCTGTCACTGTAATCGACGAGAATACAACAGCGGCGCATGGGCAAAATCTCTGCTCGGATCATGGCTTATCAGCTACAAGACTACTGGGGATTCCTGTCAAGGGAGATGCGGCACCGAGTTTGGTGTTGAGCTCGAGTATCGGCTTTCAACCTGGCTTTGGGCCGGGATGCTTTCCTTTAAAGCATGTCAAGGCCCGATATTGACTTGTTCACTACGCCCATCAAGATTGATTTCGTTTCGTGAAGAAATTTGGGTCATGCTTAAACACCCGTCCGTACTGCGGAAACATATCGAGGAGGGCCATGTATACTTTCCAGACGACACTGGCGAAAGGGGAAACTGCTTGATCGACTCGGTAGGTGTATTAAAGCGAATCTATCTCTTGATGGCGCGTTCACATAACTAACTTGACATACAGACCCGGTGTGTTCCTGAATCTATCCTGATACTGCTCGAGCTATGGGAAAACCTGCTGCGGAAGCAACCACTACCCAGGTTCGATCGTGCAAAGCAGGGCCTTTTATGAGTATTTCTGACATCGATTACCTAGGCACTACGGCTACGAAATCAAAAACAAATATCTTGAATTCCCCGAGTGTGAGGATCCATACATTGATAATGGGCTAAAGAAGGCGTTATCGTATGTACAAGATTGGGAGGACGTCAGCACAACCAAAATCCACAAAGCCGTAAGGAACGGCGTTGGGTTGGAGCAGGCCCTTCAAGACCAACCATGGGCTGTTAACGAGTTGGATGAATACGGTCACGCCCCAATCCATCTCGCAGTGAGAACCAACAACTTGGATGCAATCAATCACTTGATAAGGGCCAAAGCTGATGTAAATCGGCCCAATTCCTCGAGATGCACTCCCCTCATTACAGCTTCATTGATGGGGAACGAGCCAATGATACAGAGACTACTAGAGCACGACGAGTGCCGACGACGTGTGGATCGAAGAGACGACCTCAGTCGCACAGCACTATATTACGCCGTGAGGAGAGGATCCTTGGAATGTGTCCGCATGCTTCTCGATGCAGGAGCGTCTATGAGAATGATTAATGCATGGGGCAATACACCACTGGACTGCTTTATAGAGATGGATGGGCCAGATCAACAGACAGCTTACAAGATACTACAACTCTTACAGGGTCATCGAGGAGCTGAAGTAAAGAAGGGGCATCTCGATTTCCTAGCCTTGCGCGTCGTGTATCGAAATAACATGGCAGTCCTGCCAATACTTGTCCATGCAGGCGCATCATTGGATGTCGTCTTCCTAAATCAAGGTCACCAAAACATACTTCACATTGCCGTTATAAATGGCTGTGAACTCGACATTATCAGTTACCTTTCTGAGCAAGATCTCAGTGGCATAGACCCCCAGCTTCGATTTAGAGGTCAAATTACTTCCCTGGGCTGCTTAGCGTTGTGTGCAGCAAGTGATGATTGGACTTATGATCTGCCAAACCTTCGACCAAGTCCTGCCTTTGAGGAAGCTTTTATTCGTTTGTATTTCAAGCTCCTGATCCGCGACTTGATCCACCCTCAAGGAACTTCTTCAGGCGGCCGAAAGAGAAGACTCACCGGCAACAACCAAGATTCTTAGTACACTGATCGGCAAGAACAAGGCCAGCTTTCGTCAGGATCTTGTTAACTGGTATAGAGGGTTGCAGGGCTATGTGATGGATGAGAGCTGGGATTATCTAGGCGAGAGCGTTCAAGAGGAATATGATGAGACGTTTGAAATACTTGGACGGGCACGTATTGCGAGGGGGAAGTCACTTTTAGATCCAGAGATGTGGGAGTTTTACGGAGAAGAGGATAACAGTTAGTGATTAGTTTATACAATCTAAAAATAGTATTCATTAAGATTATCAGTATTAACCCTAAATTATAAGGATATCAGTTTAATTTTGGGAGAACTTGGTGTAATTTAGGAAACTTTATGAGCCTAAGTTCTATAATATTTCTGGCTCTTATCTCTTCTCAACAAACTCAGCAGTTCCTGGCCGACCCTCCTCTCCTTGCCCATTGAGAATCTCATCAGATACATCTTCAATCTGCAAAAACGACTTGCGGCCCTTGACGAACCAGAAAACAAGGGAAACAATCAGAACGACTCCAAACACGGCAATAGCGTAGTTCATATCCGCAGGCGTGGGGTTGGGAGTGTAAGCAAAGAAGAAGAAGATCGTGGTGATGATAGTGTAGATAATAGAGACGACGTTGAGGAATGGTCCGAATTTACCCAGACCAAACTCGCCGCCTCCAGGTAACTTGTCCCGGCCGACAGCCATCAGGACAGCAATAGGGATAGCGTACGAGATGGTCAGGGTAATAGTGCTGACACTCAGAATAGCCTCAAGCGCAGTGCTCGAGAAGAGGTACAAGAGTCCAATGATGTTGATAATGGCTGCCTGAAGAATCAAGGCACGTCCAGGAACTTGCCAATAGGGGTCGACATAGGCGAAGTAGTCTCCGAAAGGAAGACCCCTATCACGGGCAAAACTCCAGGTCATTCGGGACGCAGAAGTCACAATCGAAACACCCTGACCAAAGCCATTGAAGATGAAAAGAGCAATCAGAACAGCGGCACCGGTAAGACCAACTGTGCTTTGAGTGAGTTCGATAAAGGCGAAGCCAGTGGAGGGGTTCAAAACGGCAGAGATATCCTGGATGCAGAACAGAGCAGCAACCAGGAAGATAAAACCTGAAACCGCACCCATAACAACAGCCAGAACCATTGTCCTAGGGGCATTTCGTCGAGGGTTAGGAATTTCTTCAACCATGTGAAGAACAGAGTCGTAGGCAGTCAGGGCATAAGCAGCCTGGACAAGGCCAAGGAACCAGACAATGCCATTATCCCAACCAGTTTCGTTGACCCAAGTTCCAAAGACGAATTTAGCCGACTGATACTCGAGATTTGACTTTGTTCCAACGCAGATAGGGAGAACGATGCAAAAGGCGATGAATAGTGCAACGAACCCCGCCGCGACAAAGTTGTTGAAATATGGCAGAAACTTTTCCGATCGACAACCAACATAGTTGACAAACGTAAAGAAAATATTAATGCCTGTATAAACCAGGAAAAGAACCCAGCCTTTATTGATGCCTGACCACTCAGGATCAAACATGAGTTTCATGGATAGGACGAACTCGGCCATGAAGGCAACCTGCGATGCGGACAACGCAATCCAGCCAAACACATTAATCCAAGCTGTTATATAACTTGTAAATCGTCCGACCGGAGTCCTCCATAATTTTCCTACCCAATACGCTTGCGCAAGAGCCGTTGGCATAGAGGAACAAAGCTCTCCAAGAGACATGGCGATGGCGACGTTGCATAGAGTGACGAGGACCAACCCCCAGAGACAGGCGATCGGTCCACCATTCTCAAGGGCAGTGTTGAAGCTCTGTGCACAAACAGCCCATGTACCTAGAATACAAAAGGCCAGGGATAACATGCTCAGCATGCTAAACTTGCGAGTGAGCGTCTCGGCATGGCCGAGAGCTGCGAGGTCGAGGGCATCGCGTTCCGCTTGGTTCATCGGTGCGGCTTTCTCCATGGTTCACCAGAGCTTAAGTCGATGGTTGATGGTATAGAATAAGAAAGGGTCGTGGGCATTCTCTGGCGGAGAGACAAGATATGGCTGAGGGTGGAGGGTTGAACGACTCTGGCCCTTGACTCACCCCCAAGAGGATCAAACGCCTTCTTATATCTTTTGCCCATGGAACTTGGCTAGTTTAGTTTACATACTTATCTTTACCCCAGAAAACTAGAGTTACACGAGAAACAAGGGCTTCATCTTCATCTGCATGGTTCCCCAGGCACTAGCATCTCCGCATCTACAGAATGCAAAGTATACGCCGCATACAGTATAGCGCACGAGTTGGAGATGTCGTTAATTGACCAACCAGAGAATAGATCATCTCGGAGTGTCGGGGTAGCTGCTTTAGTACGGGCCGAGGGATCCAGGTTGCCGGCCATGTTGGAGTTCCCTTATCTCGAAACTGCATCAGAGAACTGATAAACATCCTGGTAAGGCCCTATCATGAATGCGAGTTCCAGGTAGCTGGGATTTGGAGTAAGATGAATGCAAGACAATTCGTTATTTACATGTAAGACTATAGACGACCCCAAAAGTGCTAACAGCTTCACAACTCAGACTCCAACACGGTCAAAGGTATTGCAATACACTTACCCCGTGGGGAAGGGATCTTGTTGATCAGATGGGGTAAGGCATCACGTAACGGTTTCATAACGTTTCCAGGAAGTCCGTGGCTGTGACACAACGTTTCGTAGTCATGTCCAAGTCCAAGGATGATGAAATCAAATTGGAGTCGCCGGGTCTTAATCAGATTTACTGGGGGGTTGATCTGCGCGTCTTTATGGGGGCGCCAATCAACAACGGATACACCGACAACTAAAAAAGAGGATTGACCAGATAGCGGCTAATCGAATTAGGAAACTAGGGGCGACAGTCAAGATAAGGCGCATATCACAGCTGGTCTTGGTCTTTTGATTCTGGATCTTTTTGCTAATCCCCTCTCATACAAGGCGAATTGGTAATATCCTCCAACCATATTCATAACAATCTGTTGCACTTTTTCGGATCTGATGGAATTAGCTTTTCGTCAGAACAACTCATCTCATCACGAGGCGTTGCCACTCACTAGGCATAGTACACGGCCCCTTTCCTCCACATTCTTCCACCGACGTATCCTCGACGCGGCGTTTGCTTGACAAACTTGACTAAGAGATATCATAACAGATTCCACCAGTGTCCATGGCTTGGCTTATGCAATGAGGTCGGCAACGTTCATGGGCATCTCATCAATCTGGGTAGAGTAGTACACTAACAAAGTCAGCTTCATCTCATCAAACCTTACGGATTCAACTCACATTCAATGTCTCTGAGGATGCGCACATCTTCGGTAGTAACAAAGTTGATGGCAACACCCTTGCGACCGAATCGACCGCTACGACCAATGCGGTGGATGTAGTTCTCTCGGTTGCTCGGAAGGTCGTAGTTGATAACCAAACTGACCTGCTGCACATCGATACCACGAGCCCACACATCAGTTGAAATAAGCACTCGGCTGTTGCCCTGACGAAAGTCCTGCATAATGCTGTCGCGCTCCTTTTGAGGCATGTCTCCGTGCATGCTGCTGACGGTAAAGTTGGCCTCGCGCATCTTGTCGGTGAGCCAATCGACCTTGCGACGGGTGTTGCAGAAGATGACGGCTTGCGTAATGGTAAGAGTATCGTAGAGATCGCATAGGGTGTCAAATTTCCAGTCTTCCTTCTCCACGGCGATAAAGTACTGCTTGAGTCCTTCGAGGGTCAACTCGTCACGCTTGACGAGAATGCGCACGGGGTCCGTCATGAATTTGGTCGTCATGTCGAGCACGTCGTAGGGGAGAGTGGCACTGACGACCACAACTTGAGTAGCAGGAGGAAGGTATCGGTAAACATCGTAGATCTGCTCTCGGAAACCTTTGTTGAGGAGCTCATCGGCTTCATCAAGAACCAGCATCTTGATGTGTCTGGTTCGCAAGTGTCGTCGTCGAATCATATCGGCCACACGACCTGGTGTACCAGAAACAATGTGTTGTCCGTAGTCGAGCTTGCGGATATCCTCTCCAACGTTGGTGCCGCCAATACAAGCGTGGCATTGCACGTTCATGTAATCACCCAGAGCCATGACAACGGACTGGATCTGAGTCGCCAGCTCTCGCGTCGGTGAAAGAACCAGCGCCTGCGTCTCTCGCACTGCAGTGTCAATAACCTGCAACATACTAATGGAGAAGGTCGCCGTCTTTCCAGTACCGGACTGAGCCTGGGCAATAGTGTCGCGGCCCTTGCAGACCTGAACGATAGCTCGAGACTGAACAGCCGAGGGAGATTCGTATCCGTAGGCGTAGATTCCGCGAAGAAGGTTCTCTAAAAATTGTTAGCTAGGCCATGGCATAGCTTGCGCCAACATACCCTTCAACGACATGGACTCAAAGGTCGGATGGACAGTCACTTCCTTAGAGGTGGAAAACTCCATCCGCTCATCAGCCTTGCGGTCAATGCCTCCTGCACCTTCAGCCATGATTGCGACGTTGATTATGGAGTAATTTGCAAATATCAGAGAATGACGCTTTCGCGATGGAATTGGGGCGTTTTCTGGGGTCAAAAGTTTGGAGTGCAACTTTTAGGACCAGATGTAGCACGCGCAGCGCCGGAAATACTTCGGTGCGCCAATGCGCGCCTGATCGCCACTGAAACTCAACTCGCGACGAGGCTCCAATTTTTTGACAGCATCAAGCTCATCTTGACTTTTATATCCTTCATTCAGCGAGCGAGGTTGAATGATATTCACTCTTTAACTATTCACAATCTAATACTCGGGAGTATCTGCCGAAATGCTCGTCCTCGAAGAGCAACGCTACATCCATGAGGATCTAGAGCGCCTGGAACAAGGTATCGCTGATCGCATTCGCGACGAGCCCAAGCATGTGAGTAGCTCCATCAGTTAATAAAATTCACCTGCTAACTGTCTAGATCCGCGATCGCCTCAACAGAGATCACGAAATTTCTCAATTACTCGACCAGATTCAAGTCCAGTCAAACAACCTCCTCGACATCTACAAAGACGAAAACGGTGTCCGAGCGCAAGAGATCCAGCAGATTGGCACAGGAGACCCATTCGAGGAGTTCTACAAACAGCTCAAAGACGTCCGTGATCACCACGCAAGATACCCCAACGAGCAAGCAGAGAACTCGGAGCAACGGTACAAGGTCAAGAGACCAGATGGAGAGCCGCTCCCTTCCATTGTCGACTCGCTCTTTTCAGGAGAGGAGGCCTACGGACGATTCTTTGACCTAAACACCTGCCACGAGGCCTACCTGAACCTACCCAACGTCAGACGACTCACATATCTGCAATATCTCGAAGTTTTTGACAACTTTTCTCCCGGACATGGCGGCGTCACGCGACCAAATAAGTTGACAGATCAGTACTTCAAGTACGTCGGTGAACTAGCAGAATACCTCGAGAGTTTCATGCGACGAACACGACCGCTGGAAAACGTGGACAGGGTGCTTTCATCATTTGATCAAGAGTTTGAGGCGGCGTGGGAAAAAGACGAGATTCAGGGCTGGGAGAAGGAAGCGGCCTCGACGAACGGCACCGCCAAGGAGACCAGCACAGCGGATGCTGTATGGTGCGATGACTGCCAAAAGGAGTTCAAGAACGAAAATGTCTACAAGAACCATCTTACAGGGCGGAAACATATCAAGGCTGCAGAGCAACGGAAACAGCGCCAAGAGGAAAACTCAGCACCTTCCAACGGTGGCTCGAATGGAACCGTATCAGCGACACGACTAAAGGAGCGTGCGGTAGCAGAGCGAGAGTACAGGGTGAAGCGACTAGCCGCTGCTATGAGCACCGAGCGCAGTGACACTAGGGTCAACGTGGAGCGCAAGCAGGGCATGACAGAGCGCGAGCGAGCGCAAGAGCTGGAGAACCTATTCAATGCCGACGATGCGCCCCAGGAGACACCCGATGATGGTGAGGGCGAAGATGAGGATGGTGAAGAGCGCATCTACAACCCCCTCAAGCTCCCCCTCGCCTGGGACGGCAAGCCCATTCCCTTTTGGCTGTACCGTCTACACGGCTTGGGCGTCGAATTTCCCTGCGAGATCTGTGGAAATTTTGTGTACATGGGCCGACGGGCGTTTGACAAGCACTTCAACGAGGCTCGACACATCTACGGTCTCAAGTGTCTGGGCATCACCAACACAGCACTATTCCGAGACATTATCCGCATCGACGAGGCGCTCAAGCTCTGGGATAAGATCCAGAAGGAGAAGAAGCGGACTAAAGTCGATGAGGGAAGTGTGGTGCAGATGGAGGATGGAGAGGGTAATGTCATGCCTGAAAAGGTGTACTATGATTTGCAGAAGCAGGGTCTGTTGTAGGGCAGATGATGTACAAGATGATGGGACTTCACGGCGTGTGTTTTGATAGATTGCAGGCAGAGACTTTGAGTCTCAGAAAAGAATTTGTTATAGGTATTTGATTCTTCTTATATCAGTGTTTCGCATTATGGTGATGAAAGGGGCTGAAGAAGCCATCATAACTTGATTAGTCATGTTTATTCCATCACCCCTCCAACTCAAGCTCATACCAAGTAAACATCTCGACTTTCATGCACCAACATCAAACATGTCACTCGCAAGACCTATACCAGCCCTATATACAGTTTATGTCATCCGCTCAACAGTACGCCATGCATCAATCTACATAGGCTCTACGCCTAATCCTCCAAGGCGGCTGAAGCAGCACAATGGTACAGCCCCCGGAGGCGCTGTGCGAACGTCGCGATCAACGTTGCGACCATGGGAACCGATTATCGTGATATCTGGGTTTCCAAGCTCTATAGCAGCTCTCAAATTTGAGTATGTCCATGTTGTCAAATGTCGATTTCTTGCTAACTCAACATTACAGATGGGCTCTGACGAACCCTCATTTGACGACACATATTTCAACAGAGGAACGTTTAACCAAAGCGGCTCCGAAAGCAAAGGGGAAGAGAAAGCCACGCAAGCCGATTCACAGTCTCAAATCTGTTGTTTCTAACCTTCATTTGCTTGTCGGTGTGTCAAGTTTTGCACGTTGGCCACTGACCGTGCACTTTTTTGCGCCGGAGTCCAAGAAAGCTTGGGATAACTGGCTTAAGACTGCACAACCGCGAGAGGGCATCAAAATTGCCACGGATTTTGCACCAGAAAAGGATGCACAATCGTCACTAGAACCATGGGGTATTCACGCTCTGCCCCTTGACTATGCTCTTTTGAAGCCCTATGTGGAAAAAGCGCAGAACGTGGTATCCTTTGAAAGGGAGGGGAAATGCGTGCACTGTCACGAGAGGCTCGAGTCGAACAAAGGACTGCAGCCCATGTGTCCTCACGATGGGTGTGAAGCTATGGGTCACCTCGATTGCTGGAGCAAACATGCTCTGAAAGGGGAGGACAATGGGATATTGTTACCACGATCATGTACATGCCCTGGTTGTGGTGGCAAGATACAGTGGGTTGACATGATGAAGGAGTTGAGTCTTCGCGTACGCGGACAAAAGGAGGTTGCAAGTTTGCTTAAGAAGCGACGACGTACCAAGAAGCAGATAGAGGCAGAGGAAGAGGAGGAGACATGAGTAGTTTGAGGGGTTGGCGTTGCATTGATGGGCGTTGACGGAAAGATACCCGCTCCTGTGTGTTTTGGTCTAGGTTAGCTGTGAAATATTGTCTCTGGTTAAGGTTTCAGATGTTGGCGTTCGTTAAAGATACACGTGGTATTTTGACATGTTATCGGCATATTTTTCGATAGAGGGCAAGTCAGTTATAGTTGGCTTAAAGGAATATAACGTTCTTATTAACCCTGAGTGCATCATGAACCTAAACCTCACAGCCTCGGTTCCAGTGTTTACAAAGCCCTGCCCCGGGTTCCCCACGCCCTTGAGTGTGACCAGGCCCCTGGGCGGAGCGGCGTTTGCTGAACGTCATTTCAATTTGATTGGTTCGGTAGCGACCAATTATTAACCAACCCCTGCTCATTGAGAGTTCGATATCAGATTGATTTTTCTGGGCCCGCCTTTTTTCCCTCTGAAGCCCAGAGCTGTGACCATCAGACTTTTAGGGGCCATGCCATGCCATGCCATGCCATTGAGCGGGACAAAGGCAGCCACCCATAGCGACAAGGAATATGATGATGCCAGTCAGCGCGTGACTGGACAATGTCACCATTTCTGCTGCATTCGGATGCCTCCATGACGACGTGGCCGTAAGATAATCAATATGTCGTTCATGTCAGAGTTGCAATGCTTCAGTTCGCTTCTCAATATCGGATTGTTATATGATGGTTCAGTGGCCCATGCCGGCATATGTCTCATAGGGCCGCGACAAAGGAAGTTGGAAGGAGCATTGGTGCACCCTGTCAATAAGCACTGTCGCAAAGCTTGATGCCCGGGGGGCTTAATATTAGGCTCTAGAACAAGGGAATTGCCGCATTGAGCTCACAGTGCCCCCTTCCAATGTTTGTCGCTTCCTTCTCGAGAATTACTTCCCTCTGCGAATAATAATTCTATCTCCAATTTGATATGTCAGTAGACGACATGATTCTATCGGTACAGTGGTAGTTTGGGCCCGGTCGGATGTCGTCGCTAGTGGGTCCGCCACATGAGCTTTCGGGGTCCTGTATCAGAACGGCGTTTTTCAGTGCTGCAACGACTAACCGAGTCTTAATTGGCCATGAAATACATCGCTCGAATTGTGTACGATGAATAAATACAAAAAATACATCTCGCTGCCCTCTATAAGTTGTTGTCGCACAACAGAGCGTCTGCCAGCCTTATTTTCACGGACCCGAAGACCACCGGGCCTTCCCTCCGTGACGGGCAGCAAGGGCATGCATACCTTGTACCTGGCGCCAGGCAAGTACTAAATAGAGGTACCTGCCGTCCATTTGGCGTAGTGCCTTCCCAGGAACCTCCTGCCGCACCCTTCCCTTCACACCCTCGTCCCTTGTCCCTTCTCATTCCCTTCGTGTGCAGCTGGACGCTCGCGCCTCCAAGATCTGGGATTCCCTCGACCCATTCCCACCTTCCCAAGTTCCGTTTCCACCCACACCCTTCACCCTCCGCTCCTTCCTCACTCTTGTGACTTTTACTCCTTCAACATCAACTTTCACGCCCCGGGTTCCATTATTCGCCTCTTCAACCATCACACAAAGTCCATTGAATGTGAATAATTTTGAACCTTGGCTCACGATACATCGTCTGTGTGTTTTTACACTATCAAATCTTTTTATATCGGCCTTTTCATAGTGAGTATCATATTTCCCGTGTTAGTCGGTTATGAATTTCGTGGTCACCCTTCCACATAAGCACTTGCAATCATGTACAAATTGACATTAACGTTATGTGTAGACCAAAGCCGATCCGATATCTTCCCTTCTTCCTAAACCTCTCACAGACCGTCTCGTGGAATATAATATTGGTTCCTCTTCGCGATTCGGACTCGATAGCCTGCAATGCCGGTGGCTTACTGACGATACCGGCCTCCCGAGTATGAAGTCGACACACGCCGCGCACTCGTAACGCTCAGCCGATAACTTCGATACTCTGCTCTTTAGCTGTCGCCTACACATCGTCCTCCGTTGTCCGCTTTCACTATGGTATCAGTACCAACCGTCGGCGCCGCGGCTCCCGCAGCCTTACATAGCACGAATGCGAGTTCGCGAAGTTCACCCTCTGCCCCCGCCACTGGTTCCTCGTCAAAACCAAAGCCCAAGGTCAACTCCAACGGCTACCACCCTATCAATCCACAGACACCCCTCAGCTCCCTTACAAGTGCTCCTTTGGACCTGACCTCGGTCGAACGTCGTGGACAGCCTACTGCAGTCAGAGAGCCTGTGGTCAAACAGAGTCGCCCACATGGCCTACAAGACGCTCCAACATATTGTCCAACCGAGGAGGAATGGCGGGACCCTTTCGAATATCTGCGCAAAATCACACCCGAAGCAAAGAATTTTGGCATTTGCAAGATCATTCCACCAGAGTCTTGGAACCCGGATTTTGCCATAGACACCGAGGTACGACAGTCCGGCGCATTGCAGCGCGTTCCCCATTGCGATGCCCGAGATGGCTTATGCTGGGTGGCTCGTGCTAACTGTTTAGAAATTCCACTTTAGGACCCGAAAGCAAGAGTTGAACTCCGTGGAAGGCAGTACGTGTTTTACCCTTGTTTTATATCATTGCATGCCCAGCTAACATGTCGTAGGTACACGTGCTAACCTTACTTATCTTGATGGTCTTTCTAAATTTCACAAGCAGCATGGCACCAATCTTCATCGCTTACCATATGTTGATAAGAAGCCGCTTGATCTTTACAAACTAAAGAAGGCAGTTGAGTCACGGGGCGGATTCGAAAAAGTCTGCAAGCATAAAAAATGGGCAGAAATCGGTCGTGATTTGGGGTATAGCGGCAAGATCATGTCTTCGCTTTCAACATCTCTCAAAAACTCCTACCAGCGATGGCTCTGCCCGTATGAGGACTATCTACGTCTCGCGAAGCCGGGTGTTCATCAGCAGCTTGAGCAGGAATATGGCGGACCTTTGACCCCGAGCCCTGCGCAGACTCCCGTGAAGCGGTCGAATGTCAACACGCCTTTAAGTATCGGCGCGGAATCCCCAGCGCGCAACGCTTCTGATGCTCTACAGGCCAGCATCAACGGCGTGGAAAAAGAAACAGATCGCGACACTCCGATGACCGACGTCCCGCCCACTCCCTCGCAACCCCCTGCGTCTGGGGGTTTCACTGCAGTCAACTCTGGAGGCTTTACTGCGATAAATTCTGGCTTCACGAGCGTCAATCGTAGTGCGACTAGTGAGCCGAAAAGCTTCACCTCCGATTCCAAGCAATTCGACAGTCCTGCTTCAGCAAAGAACACTCCCGACAACCGAGCATCAAGTCTCATCAAAGCTACGGTGCTGAAGCGCCAGCTCAGCTGCGAAAGCTCCTCTGACTCGACTCGGAAAGACAGCGACGGTATCAAAGAGGATCCTGAGGCGGCCAGCAGTCGCCGCAGTAAGCGACTCAAGAAAGGTAAGTGGTGTGGATTGATTTCCTTGTGAAACCTAGCTGTCGCATTTCTTGAGCATTTCCCTTTTCGACGTTGGCGGCCAAGCACAGGGATTTTAGCTGTGATGACGGATTCCGTTTTTCATTGGCTCTTTGATGCAAAACTAATACTTGAATGTAGATGCCGTCCCCACTGTGGCTGGATCGCACATGACGCCATTCCGTCCTTCGGTACCAAGGATTCCACGAGAAGATCCAGCATCGACAGATGAGGTGAGTTGGGTCGGCAAAGTGAGAAGACTTGTATTGACTTGTATAGAAATGCGAAACTTGTGGACGCGGCGAGGACGCTGGATCCCTTCTGATTTGCGAATCCTGCGATCATTCTTACCACCCAGCATGTCTCGATCCACCTTTGAAGCGAAAGCCAGATACCGAATGGAATTGCGCTCGATGTCTTGTTGGAGATGGCCAATTCGGTTTCGAAGAGGGAGGTTTGTACTCGCTGAAACAGTTCCAGCAAAAGGCAAACGACTTCAAGCAGGGCTACTTTGAGAAGAAGATGCCTTATGATGACGAACTCAAATGCCATCGCCCTGTCACGGAAGAAGACGTTGAAACAGAGTTTTGGAGATTGGTTGCCGACCTGGAAGAGACGGTCGAAGTCGAGTATGGAGCTGACATCCACTGCACGACGCATGGTTCAGGATTCCCAACAGTAGAACGACACCCCAACAACCCATACGCGACCGACCCCTGGAATCTTAATGTTCTCCCGTTCCACCCCGAGAGTCTTTTCAGACACATCAAATCCGATATCTCTGGCATGACGGTTCCCTGGGTCTATGTTGGTATGATATTTTCCACCTTTTGCTGGCATAACGAGGATCACTACGCATACTCTGCCAACTATCAACACCTCGGTGCGACCAAGACATGGTATGGTATCCCAGGCGAGGATGCAGAAAAGTTTGAAAACGCCATGAAGGAAGCCGTGCCGGAACTGTTCGAGACCCAGCCAGATCTTCTCTTTCAATTGGTAACACTCTTGACCCCTGAGCAGTTGAAGAAGGCCGGTGTTCGTGTGTATGCTCTTGACCAGAGAGCTGGTCAGCTGGTCATTACCTTTCCTCAAGCTTATCATGCTGGTTTCAACCACGGATTCAACTTCAACGAAGCTGTAAACTTTGCGCCTCATGATTGGGAACCTTTTGGCCTCGCCGGTGTGGAACGACTGCAGCTATTCCGGAGACAGCCATGCTTTTCCCACGATGAGCTTCTGTGGACAGCCGCAGAAAGCACATCAACTGGCCTTACAATCCAGACCGCGAAATGGCTAGCACCTGCTCTCGATCGCATTCACAAACGAGAGATTGCTCAACGAGAACAGATTGTTCAAAAACATCTCGAATCCGCTCCGCACCGTTGCCAAGTCCTAGGTGGTAGCGAAGATGCATGTTCTTTGACGTTCAAAATAGAAGATGAAGACGTCCAAGATGAAGACGAGCAGTGTTGCGGCTACTGCAAGGCTTTCTCTTATTTGTCACGCTTCAAGTGCTTACAATCTGGCAAGGTTCTCTGCTTATTGCACGCAGGTTACAACCCCTGCTGTGATATGCCTGAGCAAGCGCGGTTCCAAGGTGATGGCCACATTCTATACTATCGGAAAGCGGATGATGACATGGCTGCGATATACCGCAAAGTGATGGAAAAGGCACAAGCTCCCGAGTTATGGGAAGAAAAGTACGAAAAAATGCTGGAAGAAGAGTCCACACCATCGCTGAAGACACTACGCGCAGTTCTCCACGAGGGCGAGCGGATCCCCTACGACCTCCCTTCGCTGCCGATTCTGCAAGAGTTTGTCAATCGATGCAATGATTGGGTTGACGAGGCAACCAATTACACGGTCAGGAAGCAACAGAATCGGCGCAAGAATGAAAAGGCCTGGCAGTCGGGGATGCGCAAGTCGATTGGCAACTCAGAGCATGATCAAAAAGAGAGGGAATCGCGAAATGTCTCGAACATCTACCGGCTCTTAGAAGAAGCCGAGCGCATTGGTTTTGACTGCCCAGAGATTCTCCAGCTTCAAGAGCGGGCCGAGGCGATCAAGAAATTCCAGACAAATGCAGCACAAGCTTTGAAGAACACATCCGCCATGCCAACGGAAACGATCGAGGAGCTTCTTGAAGAGGGGCGCACCTTTAATGTGGACATCCCTGAGGTCGATCAGTTGTCCAAAGTGTTGGAGCAGTTACGTTGGAACCAAAAAGCACGCACCAATCGAGGAGTTTACATGACCCTTAAGGAAGTACAAGATCTGATCGACGAGGGCAACCGGCTTGAAATTCCCTCTTACAACGACCACCTAACGCATTATCGCGACCAGATGCTTGCTGGGCAGCAATGGGAGAAGAAAGCCAAGGAGCTCATTGTGGCTGAATTTGTTCACTACCCCCAACTCGAAGCTCTGTCGCATCAAGTGCAACTTAATGCACTGCCCGTGTCGCAAGAGACTTTGAATGCCGTTGACCAAATTCTTCACAAGCAGCGCGAAGCACACCGCCAGATTCTTGACTTGACAGCACGATGCCGCAATCCCGATTTCCGCCAACGACCAAAGTACTCGGAAGTGGTGGAGATCTCAAAGAAGTTGGAAGATCTGAACTCGAAACCAAATGGAACGCTTGATCTTGAAAATGAACGCAAGCGTCACGAGGACTGGATGCGCAAAGGCAAGAAACTGTTTGGAAAATCCAACGCGCCGCTCCACATTCTTAAGAGCCACCTGGAGTACGTGTTGGAGCGCAATATGGATTGCTTTGATATCGAGCATGATACTCCTCGACTACCCGGAGAGCCAGTTTCCAGAGAAGTCAGCCCTGAGCCAGGAGTAAGCAAATGGGACGACAGCCGGTCTAGGCAAGTTTTCTGTATCTGCAGAAAGGTCGAGGCAGGAATGATGATTGAATGCGAAATGTGCCATGAATGGTAAGTTGGGCTTGACAAAATAATACGCACTGCTAACATCTCCTAGGTATCACTACAAGTGTCTAAAGATTGCGCGTGGTAAAGTCAAGGAAGATGACAAGTATACGTGCCCTATCTGCGACTGGCGTATGAAGATTCCTCGAGATGCATCGCGACCCAAATTGGAGGATTTGGTAGCCATTGCGGAAGAGATGACTTTGCTACCCTTTCAGCCTGAGGAAGAAGAGGTTTTGACCAAGATCATCGACAATGCGCAAAACTTTCGAAATCACATTGCCCGCTACTGCAACCCTTTGTTATCAACGGAAGCTGAAGCAGAGACCCAGCGCTTCTATCTGCGCAAGATTGAAGGTGCCGAGGTTCTACTGGCTTTTGAGACGAATTTCTTCCGACAGGAACTCCATAAATGGTGTCGTGTGGCTCCTGAAGCACCGCCGATCCTAGAGCAGTCTCTAAGCACAAGAAAACCCCGACCCACCAAGTTACAGAAGATGCTGGTCGAGTATGGAGTTGATAATCCCGATGACCTCCCGGAACAAGTCAAAGGCAAGGCAAATAGTCTACGGCGGAAAGCAGCCAATGCTGCTGAGGCAGCGGCAGCGGCTGCAGCATCACATTCTACCGCTGGTCCTATCCTACCACCAAACACAGGTGGTGCAGCGTATGGAGCCCCAGCATATTTTCCACGACCAGGCGACTCAGCTGGTAGCCCTGCCAGACACGGACATACGGATCGACGAGAATCACATTCATCAAGCCATTCCAGAGACAATTCTGTCAACTTGGGCAATGGGCTACATCCCGGGTTGCTAGGAGCTGATGGTCCACAGCTGGTGGTTGGCGACTCTATGCCCTTTGAAGAAAAGGTACTTCGAGATCAAGGTAACAGCATCAGCTTGCAGACCGAGGCTGGAAAAATAAGGGCGCTGGAACTGGAAGCCATGTTGAGAACCCCGAATGGCAGAGCGCAAGCTGAGAGAAGATGGGGTTCAAATGTCTGGAGCTCCGGACGTAGCTCCGATGGTGAAGGGCATATGTCCAATGCCATAGACGACACTATGATGAAGCAGGAAGAAGCCAATGTGGATCAGATGTTCAAGGAGATGACAAATCAAGATGAAGAGGTACTCAAAAGGGAGAATGACGGGGCAGAAGTTACCTTGACCACAGCATCTTTAGACCAGGAGAGAAACGGTATGGACGCCCTTTTAGATGGGGAATAGGTTTTACTTGGGGGTTGATTGGTAGAGGGCGTTTTATTCGGCTAACAAAAATACCAAAGACGGAATGGAGTCAAGGTCGGTACAATGCAGAGTTTGGTGTTAATTTCGGCCGGATTTTTGTTTCTGTAATAAAGATGAGATGCATCAACGTAAGGCGTCTTATGGGTGGAGTGTTGATCAATATACCATACGTCAATATCGAGTTATAACGTGCAAGACGGTGAAAATCAATAACAATCGTTTCAGAAGAGTAAATAGATATCATATCACCAAGTTCTTTTTCTCTCCAGGGCGTTGAGCCCGGACGTCTAATGGGACAATGGCTAATGAACGCTTCTACCCACCCGCCTGATTTTCCAAGATATCTGATGACAACTAGACCTGAATATGTTGAAGACACGGTCTCTCTTTTTTTGTGTCCCAAAACCGCCCCTTTTCAAGGAGAAATAACCCAACCGTACCTGGTCCGTAAACGCCGAAACTGCACAAAATCAAAAAGGTGGTGGTGCTCTGCTGTCTCATGACAGTGGCCTGCTATACATGGTGAATGTGTTCTTTTCTTTATAGGCTTACGCCTTAGCATGTTGAAAGATTGCTGTGGTTTGTAACCTATCGGTTGATACCAACGAGACTGAGGAATTCGTTGCGCGTCTTGGACTTGCGCTCGAAGCAGCCTAGGACACAGCTGGTGATCGTGCTGGTGGTTGTCTTTTGAACGCCGCGCATCACCATGCATAGATGGCTCGACTCCATGACGACGGCTACGCCTTGGGGCTTGAGGATCTCCATGATGGCGTGGGCGACTTCTTTGGTTAGACGCTCTTGGATTTGCAGGCGGCGGGCAAACATCTCGGCGATTCGGGGGAGCTTGGAGAGGCCGATGACGGTCTCGTTGGGGATGTAGCCGATGTGCATCTGTGAGAGGAAAAGGGTCAGCGGATTGAGCGTTGTGCGATGTCGGAGGGAATCTTACCTTGCCAGTGAATGGTACGAGGTGGTGCTCGCACAGAGACTAGATACTTGTTAGCTCAGTTCTCCAACTGGACCTCCGCAAACTTACGAAAACCTCAATGTCCTTGACGATAACCATCTCACTGTGTCCCTCTCTGAACAGAGCATTGTTAACAATGTCCTCAACATTGACCTGATATCCCTCCGTAAGCTCCAGCAACGCCTTTGCGTAGCGCTTGGGCGTATCGAGAAGACCCTCACGATCGGGATCTTCGCCGATGCACTCTAGCAGTGTCCGCACAGCGCCTCGCATGCGATCTATTCGCTCAACTCGCTGCTCCTGTGTCTCTTCTCGTCGCTCTCGCGTTCCACGACCTAAAGGTTATTACTTAGCAAGCTTTGCGATAGATAGGACTAAAAAAGAGACTTGACTTACTGGGTCGGCTGAGACCGTCAAAGTCGATAACAGGACTGGGCGACCTCGTCTGAACCACAGCTTTCTCCTCTGGAACGACGCGACGCTTTCGGGGAGCTGGTTCATCGCGAGGATCTCGCGAGGCCTTGGCCAAGCTGTTGCGACGCCCGCTGAAAGCCTCAGGGTTTGCGCCATTGACAGCTACGCCGCTCACGTCGCCATTCTCCCTCTTTCGCTTCTTCTCCTTGCGCTCGCGACGTCTTCTGCGACGGCTCGAGTCGTCACTGCTGGCAGAAGAACCCGAGACGCTTGATACGTCGTGGGATAGCTTCTTTGAGGTGATGCCGTCTTCGGAGGGGGCCATTGTATTGAGAGATGGTGGGGGGAATTTAAATTGATGGAAAAAAGATGGAGAAGAGGAGAAGTGGTGGACAATGGACTTATGAAGGTGGACGATAATGAGACGAGAATTAGAACGGGAACTTGGTTTCTCGAGTCAGGGTCCAATATCCAATCGTCTAGAGCTGGAGGCCGGATCGGAGCGCCGAAAATTGGAACCGCGGGGTGTGGATGGGTGGGTGACTCTATTTTCTTTTTTTCGGTGACCGGACGGGCTTTATCTTATCGCACCGTTTGACGTCAATTTAATTGCGCCATGTCTCATTAGTTGAGCCTCTGCAAGCAATACCACGGGCGGGGCGCCGGGATCCGGTCATGTGTGGCTCCACGTGACTGGCATTCAACGCCGTCCGAAATGAGAAACGCGTACCGGATCATCCTCCGAAAGCCCGTGAATAGCATCCACGGATACAAACTAACGTTAGGGACTGGGATTCATTGCCGATATCGAAGTTGCGCCTTTGCCGATAACGCCCTCTTCATATAATCCTTCTCGAGCTTGATCGACATCTGCAGACTCACTGTTTGCTGCCGACCCTCGCGTTTCTTTGATCAAGCACCCTCTCTCCTCGCAACACCATACATCAAAGAACTTCCACCCCCATCTACGCATCTAGAAGCTACACCAGAACCTCACCACTGAACATGGCTTCCCCACCATACGCTACCTCTCCATCGGGCATGTCGCCGCCCTACCCATCACCCGCCCAAATCCCCAATAAGAAGCGCTCTTCAACCCTCGACGCCAACGCACCTCCCCTCAAACGACGCAAGCCCTCGAACCTCTCTCAAGCCTCTGTAGCCGCCGCTGCCGCCAACCATCCCCTCCGCCAAACTTCATTCCCTCCCGAAGCTCGCTCTCCATACCCGCGTTCTCCCTCCGTCGATGCCCAGTCCCATGTGAGCGGCAGTGCCGTCAGTGTGACTGCCAGCGGCGCGCCCAAGAAGAAGCGCGGCCGCAAGGCGAAGAACGCGAAACAAGATGATGCTAGCGAAGCGGCAACCAGTCTTGTTGGCGGACGTGCTCCAACTGCCGTCAGTGGTCAGGGCGGCGAAAAGGAGGATGACGACGAGGACGATGAGAAGGCAGAGATGGCGCTGGAAGACGTGGTTGCAAGAACCCAGGAGCAGAAGCAGGAGGAGATTCGACTGCGTGCAATGCTTGTCGAGGCCTTCGACACGGCGCAGTATAACCGATACGAGCTCTGGCGTGCCGCCAAGCTGTCCGACTCTGTCGTCAAGCGTGTATGCAGCTTCTCTACAGCGTCAAATCTTTTTTATACTAACATGATCTACAGGTCGTCAATGCAACTGTCTCACAGTCAGTTCCTCAAAACGTCAGCACAGCTGTCAAAGCTGTCGCCAAGCTCTTCGCTGGTGAAATTATCGAGGCCGCTCGCAATGTGCAAGGCGAGTGGATAACAGCAGGCGAAAAACAGAGCGAACTACCAACGCCGCCCCCCTCGACAAACGACGACCCAGGTGCAGCCCAGGACGAGATCGATCTCAAGCGCGGCCCCTTGCGTCCCGACCATTTACGCGAGGCCTGGCGCCGCTACAGACTGTCAGGCGAGAGCCGCGGGGTGGGCGTGCAGCAGCTCTGGCATGCACAGCAAGGCGATGGTGTCGAGCGTTTTTCAACTCGCACTGGAAAGCGACTCTTTAAGTGAGACTGGTAACATTATACTGGAGGAATGTCTGGGCGGTGTATGGACGGAACAGGATGAAGTGAGGAGGATGTGATTCTTTCAAGCGCAAACATGATACCCCAATACCTGAGTCAGGGAATAGAATATAATTCACAAATAACAATGTACCGCACTGCACTGCACCTTGTAACTTGCCGAGATTGTGCAGTCGGACAATCATCTGATGCCGCACAAGGTCCAATCGTTGAGTGCATCCACGTGGCTGACCAGGAGCTGTGAAAATCAGATACGAATTAAGTAAGGCTTTATACGGCGACATCTCAACTTTACGAATGGAGTTCTTTCCGAGCTTCATCAGTGTCATGTGGCCGTCCTATACCCGGCCAAGTCACTGCCGAGGTGGTCATGTAAAGTCTTGGTATGGTCTTGATCGTGTTCGACATATGTTTCTTCCAAGAGAGCAATTTCCGTGCTGCGCCTCAATACCCACGCTGCTTATCATTTCGTCAAGTCAAGTGGAATCTTTTAATCATACAGACCTCATCTTGACCGACGGTATTTCGATGACAGTCTTGCGAGACGCTGCCAAGCAGAATCACGGATGTGCATGGGAAAATCGGCACACAACCACTTTTGCAGGCTCTTGAACAATCCTGTCAATTGGAGCCAAGTCTTGGCTGCTGTGGTCTCGACTCTTGACCTCGCAAAGTCGAAACCCAGAAGTGGATTCCGTTGTCTGTGGGGGACCCAAACAGTACACCAAAGGCCTCCCAACTGCTCTGTACGGCCTTCTGGCCGGGCTGGCTGATGCCATAGCATAGCTCTGCAGCAAGCCTCGGTCCGCTCAATGGCCAAGGTTAGCTAGAAAACCCAACAGACTCATGTCGGCGAAAGGGAGTCTGCCAGTGACAACTCGCTCACGAAGTGTCTTGAAAAGTATGGTCTTGGCAAACTATCCAGACTCAGACTCAGACTCATCAATTGACATGTCTATCCCTAAGCTCACCGACCCTAGACATTCTGATATCTCATCCAAACAGATTGGTCTCAGATGTCTCCTCGAGCCATCCACAACAGCCCTTCATCGTCCTGAATAGTCGACATCGTAGTGGAATCGGCTATAAAGAGCCGAAGGCTGGCTTGGCACTCGGCTGGCCCGACGAGACCGCGGCGCAGCAGCAGCCAGTCCAGCAACACGTTGAAAATAAATATGGGGCGACTAGGCGTCTGGGCATCCCGCAATCAAAGACACTGCTCCCCTGTGAGACTCTGAAGTCGAGGGAGCTTAGGGCGTAAAACTCGACAAGTGTATCCACCAGCTGCTGTCAACGAACAAGTCTGTTGTGTATTACTCAGGAACTGCCGTTATGACGTTCTCAACTCGTAATATTCGTTAGTCTGCGGTAGTTGCCAACGTCTCCCCAAGCCCTTCGGTAAAAAAAAGATCGACAACGCATGCTTGAGTAGTGCGTGAAGTTGTGATAGGGTTGTCATGGTTGAATGTATGTTTAAAACTTCCTTGGCGCTAGCGTTCCTCGATGTCCGCTGGATCTGCAGCTTCCATGACATGGATCACTGCCAAGAACTCGGAGCTCAGCCGTCAACGCGCGTCCTAGCTTGGCAAGTCAGACGGTACCTACATCAAGAAGAGCTCACAAGTCTCATATGGGCTGTCTTTCGCCAGTTGACGTAGCGTAGACTTGGATCGGCATCTAGATGAACCATATATGCCACCATGCCAGGAGGAAAGGTGAGTACCTGACCCTCGAGTCGCGAATGCTTCTCATCAGCTCTTTTTTGCCATAACGTACCTTGTCTGACTTGTTCCCCTGCAGAAGGAGGGCTCGACTAATCCATCCGCTGTCCGTATTCGTGACAACCAACGGCGGTCCCGTGCACGTCACAAGGAATATGTCGAGGGCCTGCAAAAGAAACTCCAGGACTATGAGCGACGAGGGGTTGAAGCCACTCTCGAGATGCAGCAGGCGGCTCGCAGTGTTGCCGTGGAGAACTCGCGCCTAAGAATCCTACTGGGTTACCACGGCGTCGCTAATGAAGACGTTGAAAAGTTCTTGCAGGGCTTTCCAGATCAACCAGCTTCTGACGCCGCAAAGGCCACAATCTCGCAATCGACAGCTGGCCAACCTCCAGCTCTCGCCGCCGCCACGCCCAAGATGCCACTTCAACCGATATCAAGACCACCCTCCACAGAACTTCCAAGGTCAACAATAATCACCCCTCAGATCGCACAGGAGAACAGAACTCGAGATGTTGTAGACGCAGTCGTAGGGATCAAGAGAGATTCTCGAAAGGCCGGCTTGTGCAACGGGCAAAAGCTACCGTTGCCTATCGAGCAGCGACAGCCGCTCCTGCAACCTCGACCTCAGCCGCCCACATTGCCAGGTCTATCGGCTCTCGTGCTTGGTCAAGGCAGGCCAGAGCCTAGTCCTCTTGACAAATTGTCAGTTCTTGCAACTGCGAGCGTGCACCAAGAGCCTGAAACAAACAAACATCACCGTTCGCATTCGAATGCCGACAGCCTTCGTGTTCCGAGTCCATCAATCCTAGGGCAGAGCTCGCCAGCCTCCTCGTATACGACTCCTAGCCGACTAAGTTCGAATTCTCCATGAATCTCCGTACATGGATACCATCCCAAACGGCCGTTTCGGGTTCAGCATTCATGCTTGGTAGCTCAACCTGTCAGGAAGCTGCGGCGGTCGGTAGGTCTGATCAAAGCCATGCAGGGGATACCAGTGCTTCTGGCAGAGGATGAGTGTTTCGGGGATGCGAACATTGGTTATCAACACCATCAAGTAGGCAACTTTGCCCTTGACTCGTGGTATGTATTGTCAAACCCTCCTGGGTCATGTTTGAGTAGACTAACAAACAGTTCAAACATCAGATCGATAGAACCATGAGTGCGGGCAAGCCATAAAAGAAGGCGCAAGAAATTTCGTCGGTAGGGTTCAGTCCGTGATGTAAGTGGAAAGCAAGAAGATGTAAGCACTACCAGACTCATCGAATTCCAAGTTTTGATTACCAATACGCCGAAGCGGGCAGAGTTTGGCGATATAGACGTTAGGGGCCGTTGGGAATTGGTGGAGGAGATAAGAGCAGCTTGAAGCTACCACTTGGTAGAAGAACACTGCGCATCCGAGCTGGTCGAGAGCTGATAAAGGGTTAACAATATCGGACTCGGCTCAATATGACCTTCAGGGCAGATGGCGCCTCTTGAAAACTCGAGGGAAGAATCTTGCACGGGGAATGGCTGGGGGAGGTTAGCTAGGTGTGAAATAGCCAGTTATAAGTAGTAGTACGGACCTACGGTCAATGTGGTGGGAGGCCACTGGGTGGAGATGTGAGATTGCAAGGGCAAATAAGCTAGTTGCTTAAGAAGGCGGGGAATATGCTTCGAGTTGAACACCTCCGCGGATATCTGAAGGCGAACACAGCTCTAGGAAGAGTTCTCGATGCTTGGAGTTGGTTCAAGGTGCAATGCAAAGAAAATGATGCTACAAAAGTTAGCCATAATGAAATAGACTTGGTAGAAGAAGCAGTACCCAAAAAACATGAGCATCCCGGGAATCTGAGTGCTCCCACATCGGATATAATTTCTTCTGGCCACTGATATTGGGCACTTCATCCAAGCCGAGATGCCCGAGGTCCAGTGTAGATCCACAACGGCGTCATACTGACCCATCCAGGTGCAAGGTTCAGAGGTAGGGAATGGCGATGAGATGGCTGATACATCATGTTGGCCGAAGAGAATGCTATCGGTGTGACTTTCGATGGGAATTGCAGCGGAAACTTGAAGATGGCAGAATTGCTACCAGAAGCCTCGCAATAGAATAAGGTGCTTGACGACCGTTGTGCAATATTATTAGGGATATGAAAAGGTTGATGGGAGGTTGAAGACAGAGATGAAGGAGAGAAGTCTGAAAACCAGAGAGGACATTTGAAGTAGGTAGGTAGTAGAAGGATGCAGGTGAGAACGGTAAGTGGGCACGCGACTGCCACCCATGATCCATGAATGGCCCATGTCATCAGGAAGGAGCTCGTCTCTCTCTTGCCGAATGAACGAATCAGATAAGGGAAGAGGTACAGAAGCGGCAGCTAACCAACAGCTTTCTTCTTGTTTGAACATTGATAATCAACCAATCAGCATCTTCCAGTGACGAGTACTAACACCAATGTCAGGTACAAGGGCGCTGCAACGAGATCGTCATATCGAGCGTTGACCGGGGTGGCTTCCCAACGTGGTTGACATCCGGATTGTGATTGGCCGGCCCGTGCGTTTAAATAAGCTTAATTCTGCCATCTCGGTTACTGCGACGGTTGATGAGTTAGTTGACTTGACCAAAGATCAGAAATTGTTCTTCCTCAAATTCGATGCCCAGTTTCGATTCAAGGAATGATAGGGAAAATTAAAGCTGCAGTCTGAAATGTCATCTAAAACTCGACACCTGCATTTACACGCCATAAACACTCACCTCAGCCAGGTTCAACAAGCTTCACAGTCGCCTGTGTATATATCCATCACTTCGATGCTCCCATTCAGAAAACAAAGATTCAGAACCTTCACTTGAAACATCATAGAGGGTGACAGAACATTTAAAGGCATTCGAGGGTTCATATGGCCGCGCGGCCTCGCTAACATGCTGGTCCCATAATTGGTGGTGGCAGTGCACCGGGTTCAACGTCATCTAGCTCCGAGGAACTCTTCACTTGATGATCAGTACCAGCTTGCTAATTGCCGAGTACTAGACTTCTATTTTGCAGTTTCTTGTCAGTCTATAGGCCTTGGTGGTATCGTGAGAGTGCCAGAAGTGGAACACGCTGTCCAGGACCTCCCTCAAAGCATCGTAGTGTCTAACGACGGTGGTTATGATCTCAGTAGCGTTACGTTACGGAGGCAAGTATCAGACTTACCCAAAGGTCTTACTCATTCACATTCCCTGTTCTGAGTCTCAGGCTTCATTCTTGGCCGGTCGGAATTTGAGGGGGACCTCTACCACTGAAGTAGACCAGATCCATATCCAAGTCAAGTTCAATTTGGCATCGGAGGAAGCGGAATATTTGTAACATTAATAAGCTTTAACTGCATGTTTTTCTAATTGTAATTTGATGAAGCAGCGGCATAGTATTTTTTTATACCTGCACACCGAGTAGTATGATGAAGGAGCGGACTAGCTAACGACTGTTGGGTAGGTAGTGACCTGTTATATGTATGACAGCATAGCCACTTTCACAACCACACGCTAAAGCAGGTACGCGGTAGTATTTGACCGCAACTTAAAGTCACTCTTGGCATGGGGGACCTATCTTTTATGGGTAGGTCAAAGTCAAGAACTGTATTGTCACAACGAGCTCTTGGTCCAAAGTTCAAACGTGCTAGCTATAAGTTATAGTTGTCATGAGCAGTTTGGATCCAAAAATGCTAAGCATAAGCCTCCAATAGGACCAGATGTACTGTCTACGAGGTGATGAATACTCTGATTGCTTTTACGTTGCTGGCCACATGCCCTTTATAACTCCAAGTTTATTTGGGTTATCCAGCTCCCTTTCTTAACCCCTTTTGAATGGTCTTCTGGACGTTTATCTATTTTAAGTATTCGCATATTCGTCTTTCCTTATAAATGCATTACATATCGGCCACATACATTGATGAAAGGGCACATATTTATCCGATCGACAGGAGGGTCTTAGTGTATAGTAACTCTACGCTCTTTATGTTTTCTATTTCTAACACTACCTCACATCGTAGTAAATTCCGATCATTCGGTTGTTTTATACCATTGCTCCTTAGAGATAAGCTTCAATTGGTTGCAACTACATTCATGGATATTTTACCTAGGTGGTAGCTGACATAAACAAGATATAATCAACCAATACTAAGGTATAATAGGAAACTATCTTTAAACGAAAAGACGCTACATATAACACAAACTGTCTAAAACGGTAATTTTCTAATGTTAAATCATATTGGTTTATATACATTTCTAGGCTCTGATATGTCGAGATCCAAATCCCCCCGATGCTATAGGGTATCTCATAGGCCGGATATATAACGTACCATAGAGTAGAAGTTAGAAAAGCACAGCTGATGAGCTCATATACCTGATGGCTAAGTAAAAGTCTTGCCAGATTTATAAATACTGATTCCGCGATGAATAAAGAGAAAGCAGCCCACATCTAGCAAACATGGTCGAAAGAAGAAGGTAGTAAACCTGCGAGGAACTTTGATGCAACAGACAACTTAAACAATCTTCACATGTATTTTCTCAAAACTCAGAAGAAGTATCGTTTAAACTATTCCTTGATTCTCCAACCGAGAACCAAGTATCCTGCATAACGGCGACCGGCCGCCGATCCCAATTATGGCAGTTCGATACGCATCCCCTCACGCCAACCTCCAAAACAGCGACCAAAACATCTACTAAAGGCAAGTAACTTTGGACGGCTCGGCCCGTTGTCTTTAAATGAACAAAGGCCCCCTCGATGCTTTGCAGCAGAGTTCACGCCTCAGGGATCATTCACCACTTAGCACTCAACGTGGGAATCAATAGTAAGGGCACGTGGGTGGTCGACGAATGACCTGGACAAGGGTGGTTCATGCAAGACGCCGGCGACGAACATATGACCTCTGATTGGTGGCTTTGGCCTGGGAGAGACTATCAATCCACGAGGTTGTATTGGGCCTCGGTGTGATTAGACGGATCAGATATTGGTATGGATTTATGCGAAGGGATATATAGTATAGGCTTCCTTCTTATGTTGTCCTCGTTAAGCTGAAACCTGCACAACTCTCGCTCTTCTCACTCAATAGTTCTCGGTCATCATCACCATGAAGTCTTTCGCCTCACTCGCTGTTCTGCCCCTTGCGGTCCAGGCCGTTAGGATCGTGCAGTCCAACGATGACGGCTGGGCAGAGTCCTATGTCCGGACTTTCAATGATGCCCTGAACAAGGCGGGTTACGATGTTGTCCTCTCGGGCCCTGCAGAGAACAAGTCAGGCAGTGGTAAGTTAAGCATCAACATACATTTAGAAGCACATACTAACGCCTTCCAGGATCCAACGATGCTGCTCCCGCAGCCCGCACGTCAGCTTGTCAGTACAACAGCTGCCCTGCAAACAGTGGCCCTGTTGGCACTGACCCAAAGCGTCCTGATCTCAACTGGGTCAACTCTTTCCCCGTAACTTCAATCAAGTACGGTATTGACACCTTTGGTCCCGGCTTGTGGAACGGTGCAGCTCCTGAGCTTGCGGTCACCGGCCCCAATGTCGGCTCCAACCTCTGGCTCCAGGTGCCCTTCTCTGGCACCGTCGGTGCGGCTTGCTATGCTGCTCATGAAGCTGGTATCCCGGCCATTGCCTTCTCTGGATCTTCTGGCGGCAACACGGCTTACAATACCAGCCCTGTTCCCAAGCGCAGCCTGGTGTATGCCGAGCTGGCTACCAAGCTCGTCAACAAGATTGTCGCTTCTGGCAAGCCCTACCTGCCTGACGATGTCTACCTTAACGTGAACTTCCCCAAGGTCGAGGGACAATGCACTGATGCATCCAAGTTCAAGTGGGTGTTGACCCGTATCAACCCTGGACTGTTGTCTGAGCGCGATACTCGGTGGTGTGGTGACGACCGTCTGCCTACTGAGACTGAGATCGCCCTTGAGGGTGGATGCCACATCTCGATCAGTGTTGGAGATGCTGCTGACAAGACCACTGCCGATGCTGCGCGACAGAAAGTGGTTCTGGACAAGATCAAGGACATGCTTGTGTGCTCTGATTAGAGAAAGTCTGAGCGCGATAGTGCTGCATATGACACAATGTAGATAGTCGAGATAGTGAACATAGTTCAGCCAAATTCATCGCTTTGATCATTCTTCATTCTCAGTCTCATATAAATCCGCGTGTAATGATCTTGTGATGGTGTTGCTCTGACCTCCGTGCTGATGACCGCTGGGTATATCTAACGCTTATCGATAAGCACATTGACGCCTGACATTCCAGGCCCACTTCAAACCCTTTGGTGCACTTTTTGCCCATCTCCAAGATCAAGATCAAGGGCCGGTCCGCCAGCAGCTCTCAATTCACATACAGAATGGCGCCAATCGACCGCTGCTTGGCCTCTATGGCCAGGCTATCCCTCCTACAGACTCCCCGGCCGGCAATTCCCTCGATACCCCGATTCCTCGCCCCGGCCGCCGCACAGCAGGTTCGACAAGCGTCAGTCGTCCGCATTAAGAAGACCAAGAAGAAGAAGGCTCTGCCTAAGGACTTTAAGAGACATAACTTGACGAAGAGGGATTTCCCTCAGTACTCGTTATGTGAGGCCATGAGGTTAGTTAGTCTTGGGAGGGGTAGAGGAACTGCAAGACTTTCGGCTTTCGGGAGGAGCAGACCACAGGAACAGCATTAACCTTTCAAATAGAGTGCTCCGTGCCGTCGAAGTCGGAAATCCACCAGCTACGATCAAGTACGAGTTACATATCAACCTTAAGACCGCCCGTAACGGACCCGTCATCAAGAACAGCGTCCGTCTCCCCCACCCCGTTCAGAGCGACTGGCAAATCGCCGTTGTATGCCCCGAAGGCAGCGATATCGCCCGCGAGGCTACTGCCGCCGGTGCCGTAGCTGTCGGCGAGGAATCTCTATTCGAAGCTATCCGCAAGGAGCAGATCAACTTTGATCGTCTTATCTGCCACGAGGCCAGCGAAAAGGCCCTCAACAAGGCTGGTCTGGGCAAGATTCTCGGTCCCAAGGGTCTTATGCCCAGCAAGCGCATGCGCACCATCGTTCCCGACGTTGTCAAGTCGATGCGCGACTCAGCTGGTGCCGCCGATTACCGTGAGAGACAGGGTGTTATCCGCATGGCTATTGGACAGTTGGGATACTCGCCCGACCAGCTCAAGAACAATATCAAGGTGCTGCTGAGCAAGATTAAGGCGGAGTGTGCTGAGATCTCAGAAGAGGTGCACAAGGAAGTTCACGAAGTGATTCTAAGCACGACCAATGGGCCGGGCATAAGCTTGAACGGAAATTTGAAGGATGCTGAGGAGCAGATTACCCCCGAGGCTTTGTCGAGCATCATGTAAAATAGCTTGCTGGGGCCTGTATTATTGTATCATATGTCATATTATTGAATAGACGACCTCGTGGATGACCTGATTTGACGTGGGTATCATTATGGTTCTGATTATTACGGTGATATCTTTCAACTGCCTCGGAGCGCCTTGACAGCCTCTGATCGTGCATCCAGCACTCTATACACAGCAAGGCACTTGAGAACTCTGTCCTGTCCGCGCGCACCAGCTTTCTTGGCCTCTTTCAACGCATGGCTCAAATCCAGCAATAGCGTATTACGGCAACGTGTCAAACGCTCCTCCATTTTGATCACAAAGGGCGTGTCTGGGTTCAGAGACTCGATAATCTTTGTGATACGGCTGCATTCTTGAGCCGAAGCGAGTAATCTCGTTGGCGAGCTTCCATAGTTGCTGTCATCATCATCATCTTCGTCTTCGCTTTCCTCATCCCATTCTTGTTGATCAGCTGGCAAACTTTCCAGCGAAAGGCGTTCTTCCAAAGATGTGAGACGTTCAGATAGCTCAATCATCTTGCGGCCTTGCTCAATAGCTGATCGTACGCCACGAAGCTCTCCATTGAGGGTGTTTGTCTCCTCTTTGCGCTCCGATACCCGCGTTTTGACCTCCTCAACAGCTCTTCGGAAACCTAGCAGAGAAACTTTGACATCCTCAACCTTGTCATCACCACCGCGCAGCTCGCTGCCGAGGGAAAGAAATGCTGTGTAGTTTGAGTTGACGAGCTCAAGTAGCTCAGAGCTGATAGCAGCGCTCCTGTCACGTAGGTCTGATCGAAGGTCCTCGAGTGTCTGATGACGATGTGGTAAAGCGGAAAGATAAGCAGCAGGCTGAAAGTCTGGGGCGAGGAAGTCGGCGCGAGGGAGGGCCTCTGGGAACGGCAGAGGCGCATCCTCATCAATGGAGGAAGAGTCGGAGCCGGAGAGGGTGAACGGAGCTGTGGACCGGGTAGATACACCGAGGCCCGACATTGAAGATGTGAGAGGGTCCGACGCGGCGGCCATTGTGAGTGGTGGTGGTGGTGGTATCGTATTCACCGTGGTGTGATCTGTAAGTGTCCAGATGTAGCACTAGAGGTTGAGGTGGCATGGATTTGGAGGAGCGGGTTTCGGCGGAGCTAGTCGTGATTGAAAGCTGCCACTGATACCAATCTTATCGATAAACCCCAGATTCGCAACGAACTGTTCATAAACAAAGCAAAACAAGTTTAATCCAAAGAGACTTTGTCTTCCCAAATCTTTAACCGAACTGTTGCTTTGTGAATTTAGATGTGTTTTTGGAGTTCGGATAGTTAAAAAACTCAGCTCAGTCCATACCCTGCCAAGATCATCTCACATTAACATTTCTTATTGGCCATATTTGAATTGCTGGCGAACCGAGTCAAGGCAAATGGCCTAGCTCGGTGGATACAGTAACAAGCTCAATGTCAGGGCCGAATCTGATAACAACAAAGATATACAGTATGAATGGAAAGGAGAGTTGAACGAATACGGAGCTGGTTACTGACTATAGGCATGACAGCAGTTGAGTAAAAGCGGTCATAAAACTTTTGGTTCCTCTGCTAGATAACCAAGTTTCTTATTGTGATGTTCCTATTCGAGCTTCATCTTTCAGGTCAAGACAAATTCTCTTACGAAGACAAATTCTTCCATAAGAGACTGTTTGTCTGAATTAGGTGGTTTCGGCCGCGTGACAGCCAAGACAAACCCAGACAGAAACTATTCAAGAAGCGGATATGTATTACGTTTAATGTGCCGGGTTGAAGCACGCCCTGCCTAGCAAAAATTCGGAGCGGAACAGAGGCGGGATAAGACCCTCCTTCATGGTTGTTGGATGTGAAGAGCTGAACGATTCGCTGACATCTGATGGCAAAAGGATGTGCTAGCGGTCTTCGGTGCATATCGGCCTATGCTTGAATGTCAAGAGGCATCTTTCTTGACCAGACGATGTTGTGTGCATCAACGCATGTTCAATTCAAGCCAATTCCAAGATATGACATTCCGGGCTTATCCTATCACATCATCTATCTGATGTCGCTTGCAGCTTATCACAATATCGAATGTAAACCGAACAACAGGCTATATGGCAGGAAGAGAGTTGAGTCTGCCTTGATTCAGCTCGTACGACCGGCATTTCATGATCCCGGTACAACCTCCCCCACGTGAGCGGACCTGGTAGGCTGGTAGTTACCGAAGATCCTGTGCACGAGCCCTTCCATGGGAGTTGACGGTGTCCTGCAAACCACATAGACAGAATTGCAAACTGAGTGCGAGAGCGAAGTCGGAGTTGGAGGACCCTGTAATCGGAGCCACCTATGATACGGCATCCTCCATCGGATCTTATCTCTAAACCGTGGAATCACGGGCGTCATTCGTGCGTTCTCCGACTAAAGCCGGTGGCCTGCTCCCGGTGAGGCCTGAGACTCGGATTAGACTTGGCAAGGTGAACCTGTAGGTGGCTTTGTGAGGGGTTTCGGTGGAGGAATTGGAGTCAACAGAGGAAATCTATTGGGGATCGTCAGTGTTGATGCTACATGTTGTTGCATCATCGGCGAGGATTCTGGGTATTCTGCGACGTCACGTTCACTGCCGTCGCAGATATCACTCTGATCGACCACCCTTCACTGTTAAATACCGAGTTCAGACTGTCACACCAACAACAATTGGGGTTTAAATGACTCTTGTTGACTGATTGTAGGGGTCACGATTGGAGATGTGAGTGGGTGGACGCCAAGGCAGGTGACAAGTCCGGGCGTTGGCGGAGCCGCTTAACTTATGACAGATTGAAATCCCTTTTGTCAAATTCGATGCCTGAAAAATGCTTGGCCGGCAATCAAATTGCGACCAGAATTGCTCTTGCACGGGGTTGTAATTGCTGGTAAGGTGTCATTTTGGATGGTTGTAGAAGAGTGTGCCTGGCGCATGGTAGTTCATGCCTGGCGTGTGAAGCATGCGAAGTTTTTTATCAATCAAATCTTATCAATCTGATCTGATCCACTATCGTCTCCTGGAATCGGACCATTGGCTTCCCAACCGTCGGTTGCGGTCCGGGCACAAAAGTAGCGACGCACCCCGCGATTAATTTCCTTCTTTGCTACCCTTCCCTTCCCCTCCTTCATTGTCTTATCCTGTGATCTGATTGATGACCTATTCCGACGTTCCGATTCTCTTGTCTTGCATACGGATGGGTTCATCAACCTATCAATCTGACCCTTCTTTGGCAATCAGCCGTGCTCAAAAGCATAGCCGAGATCGTACCGAGCTGTCGCTGCAGCCTTGCATCAGCTAGGACGGACCCCCAAACAATCAATCTTATCAATCTGATAGCAATCTTGCATCGAGCAATCATCTATCAACTTTCACCACCGCCATTGACGATTGGCTCTTTACTCTACATCAGATAAAGACTTCCAAGTTCGATTACGACGCTTTTTACTCGACTTTTCCTTCTCGGAACTCCGAACCAAATTGACTTACCTCGACCGACCGGCCGAAAGAGATTCGATCTCGCATAACATCTATTCCGCGTCTACATCAGGTTTTGTCTTTTATCATGGCAGCTTCATCTCCTCAATCGTCAGTCGAATCTTCCCGAGCTGGCACTCCTGTCATTGCTCCCCAGCCTGCCGGAACGAGAAGCCGTGCTATCTCGGTCGCACCCGGACCGGCCTCACCAGCCACAAACGGCCCCAGCCACAGGACGCCACTCTCCATCAAGCCGAGTGCAAAGCCACCTCCACCCACACAACAACCTCAACAGCGCACTGCTCTTCCTTCCATCAACAAGATGGCCATGTCGTCCGTAATCAGCCCCAACCCGGTGCCGCCGGAGCCTCCCAAGGTATCTATGACTTCTAAAGAATGGGTGATCCCTCCGCGGCCCAAGCCTGGCAGGAAGCCGGCTACCGATACACCGCCCACAAAGCGCAAGGCTCAAAACCGCGCAGCTCAGAGGGCTTTCCGAGAGCGGAGGGCGGCCCGTGTTGGAGAGCTTGAGGAGCAACTTGACCAGCAACGTGAGGTACAGGAGAAGCATGAGTCGGAGCTCAAAGACAAGATTCACGAGCTTGAGCTTGATGTCCAATCCTTCCGCTCTCGATGCATGTTGCTTGAAAACATGCTGGAGCGGGAGAGACAGGACCGTATTCGGGTGGAGACGGAAGCTGAGACTCTCAAGCGTCGACTAGATGAAGGAGTCTTCAACTCGAGTTATCAGTCACGAAGCATGAGTGCTTCTCAGCATCCTTTTGATGCACTACAGAGCCCTACTAGTCAGCCACCAAGACACAGCCTTCCCGATGGACGACCTGACCGTCAGTCAGGCCACTCCTTTTCCATTTCACAAATCATCTCTCCACCGGAGACTCTCGACATGAACTCATCAAATGATTCTGAAACTGCCATTACTTGTGGCAACTGTTCCCCAAACGGACCATGTGCCTGTGCAGAGGAGGTGATGAACTCGGCCGCCAACGGCTGTGGCAAGTGCAGTCTCACAGCAAACTGCCAGTGTCTCGACGATGCGGCTGATGCTCTTGAACGAGCTCAAGATCTAAAGCGTCCCGCCTCGCCATCAGCAGACGTGTCTCAAGAGAAGAGGCATCGCTCCAGTTCAGGCCATGACGCCGTCGAGACTGACTATACAGCCATGTTCTCCCGCAAGGTAGCCCCTCAAGAGGCTTACTCTGCTCCCACTCAAATCCCTTCAATGGACACGATGCCGTTTCGGGATGGCTGTGGGTTCTGTAAGGATGGAACATACTGCGTCTGCGCCGACACCGCGCTGGCGACTCCCGCCATGACTCCTAATGATACCCTTCCTCCCATCTCCCAGCAGGTGCAGACACCTCCACCTGAGGAGACTGACCCCCCTATGCTAGCCATGGAGATGACAGCTGATGGTGCTGTCAAGCTTCCTCGTCGTACACAGGCTCAACCTTCTGAGCGTCGAGGTTGCGGACCTAATGGACCTGGTTCTTGTGCCCAGTGCCAGGCGGACCCCAAGTCTGGTCTCTTCTGCCGTTTGATGGCCGCTAACTTCAACCGCAAGGACGGTAGCTCCGGAGGTTGCTGCGGTGGCAAGGGTGCTGGTGGCGGCTGCTGCAAGTCCCAGTCCCAACCCCAACAGCCTGAGAAGATTTCTCTCCCCAGTCTGCCCAGCCTGGGGTTGAGTTGTGCCGAGGCATACCAGACACTATCTAGTCACCGCAACTTCTCTAAAGCTGCGGACGACATCGGCTCCTGGCTGCCCAAGCTCAAGGCTACACCAAGACCCGGTGCTAAGCCGGCACCTCCAGGCGCTATGATGCCTATTGAGGTTGAAGCAGCGAGCATAATGAGCGTCTTGAAGGATTTTGATATTCGGTTTGGGAGGGGAATTTAATGGGATTCCAAGCCGTTACATTGGTTGAAAGGTATCGAGTATTTAAACAAAAATGGTGGTTCAGCGAGCACATACAAGCTCCTACGAGAGTCGTTTGCAGTATGCCTAATATGGCACCTTGGGTCAAGGTTTATGGTCGGAAGCGTTTGATATTATACCCATGTTTGTGGTGAAGATGTAGTTGCTTCACTTGTCTCATGCATCAATGAATATATGTGTTTCTCAAACTTAATTGTAGTGCTCGTGAGCTGTGGTAGACATATGCCGGCGGATGCACTTAATACCGAATGCATGGCAGGGTTCTAGAAGGAGGGCTTGCACGAACTACTATAGGATGGGCTGACAATTGGCCGGCCGAAGGTGTACATACCTATGTAGGCGAATCAGAGTGTGATGGGATGGATGGATATAAGTGTCTGAGGCATTTCTGTATGAATGCGACAGGTAGAGCCTAAGCCGAGAAGAGACGGTCTGCGAAGTTGTGTGTAAGTGCCTATAATATCACTGGGTGAGCGAATAGTCGGTCGACTCGATATGACAAGTTACATCGGCGACTATGTACGTCCTGCGTGAGTTGGAAACCACAACATTCCACGGACGAATCTGTCAACTGTCATTAGAACAGACCACGCGGAGCTGACGTGCATAAAGGTAAAGGTGTCCTTAACTGAAAGAGGAGATGCTGGGGAAAAGCCGGGGCGCCGATGGATGAAGCCGTCGCGAAGTGTTGGGAAAATCGCGGTGGAGTTTTAATGGGTGGAGCAAACATGGCCAACGCACCGGACGGGCGGTAACGTGTAGGACAGATGCGCTGTTATTGAGGAAGAAAAACAAAAAAACCAAGATTATGAGAGACGAATAGAGAGAGTGGCATTTGGAGTGGCGAGTTGGTTCTGTCAAGAGGCAGCTGAATAGACGGTCTGTCCGTCGCCTGTGAGTTTGATACAGTAGTAGGCTGGTTGCAGAGGGCCGAGTACGGCTGCATAACTGGCGGACAACTTTTCAGTATGTAGACATGTCGGTCTGTCTAACAATTATGAATGGCTGGGAGGCTCGGTGAGGTTTGAAGTACAGTTGGTCTGGCAGTTAGTGATTGGAAGAGGCCGCATGTGGAGGCTGGCGCATGATTGGTGTCTTGGATGGTACTAGGTATGCGTTGGCACACAACCAGCTCCATAACTTGCAGCAACTGTTGTCTTTGCCTCGCATAGAGGGAACTGGCGTGGTGCGATGAGATTGGTTGGTGAGTCTTGGATGGGGGGAGGGGGTTTGAGAGAGAGGATGTACGTTGTGTGAGGTTGGAGGTTTGGTAGAGAGGTGATGGAAATTGTTAATAACAATGTATTTTTGCGTGAAACAGAATAATCTGGAAACATGTTTCTATTCCATGTCGACTTCTAAAAACATCAATATTGTTTCAGAGGGATCATGAAAGGTGTAAGTGGACAGGCTGACAGGGCTTTAATTGACCCTAGTCAATATATCTGATGCGAGGTATGCAAATGGCCGACAACAAACAATACGAACACGGGAACACGCATATTTTTCCCCTTCTCTTCTATTGCTTCTTTTCAACTTTCTCCTTATCTGTCCTTTTGGTTGTCCTCGTGGTCGTAATTGTCTGGTGCGGGCTTTTTCTTCGTTGCCAAAAAGACGGTATTATTTATTACTGGGCTGACGGGAATGCAATGACAACTCAGAGCCCAGAGTTACACCAGGGCGAGGTACATTTTCAACCCTAGATTTTTTATCCTTCAAAGCCGAGGTCGTTACAAAGTCAATTCGAATACCATGACTAGCATGGTTACTTTGCATAGCACTACCGTCTCTCTAATACACTTCTGCAAGTCATTCCAGCTTCGATTCATTGTTCTACATCCCGTCATAGTTGATCATGACTTGTGGTAGGACATGATCCAATCCTCAGTTCAAGATGACCTAGCGGATGTGTCTGTTCCACTCTCGACCACAGCCACGGGACGAAACAGGTCTCTCGGCGCATAAAACATCGTGGAGGCTCTTTTTGAGATCCACTGATTAATTAAAACTGCCAAGGTAACGTTGGTTGATAAACAACTCATGGAACTCACTCAGCCTTGGATCAACCTGCCCGCCCTGGCGATTAGTTGACCTGCGCTTGTAACTGTAGCGCTTGCCAACGCACAACTCACCTAAACATCCCCTGTGACCGGGCCCGACCTGGCAGGACACGTGCGATTCGCACAGGGCTTCAGGTACCGACCCGTAAAAGAGTCGCTAATCCAATAGCCGTTCAAGCTTATCCGCATTGCCGCGACGCAATTGCCTTTAAGGGACTAGCGTATACATCTGCCCGCTGGCCAGCGCTGCCACCGGGGGGGTACCCACTATCGTACCGTACCGTTCCTGTTCCCGCTTGTAGATACCTCCACCCCATCATATTGGATCCTATCCTTAACGTACCTATCCCAGCCCAAAGGACACCCCGATCTCGTCGTCTCTTGTCTTGTCTTGTGTATATGCAGTCGGCTGAAGAAGGTGCCAGTTGTGAGCCCCCTTTTGCTCTTGCTCTTACTATTATTACCATATCATCCATCGTACGAGTGCCATAGTCGCTTCCATTTCTACCTCACTCGACCCTTGGACTTTTGCTGCGATACTTCTCCCC
>JAATHB010000477.1:0-29602 GCA_014822075.1 Fusarium buharicum | reverse complement strand
ATCATCATCATCATCATTATCCAGCCATTGACATAGTTACATCTTCCTTTCTCTCTTTATATAATCATTCCTCTTTCTGTTAAGGATACTAATATTGAAGAGTGCTGAGACTCATATCATCGCCATGACGGTCCTAATCGATCTCGTTAACGAAATCACCTTTACACGCATCTTCATCTACGGATCCCTCTTCTTTCTCGCCTCGTTCGTTCTCGATTCACTCACTCAACCTCGTTATCCATCTGAAATCCCCGTCCTCGGTCTCGACTCGCGGAAATGGTTTGCCAATTTCAGAAATAGTATCGCCTACTTTACCCAGCACCAAGCATGGATTGGTGAAGGCTACGAAAAGGTAGCTACTCTCTATCATCTTACAATGCAATATCATAACCAAGAATATCTCTAGTATGGCAAGAAAGGCCTCCCTTTTATCGCTCCAGCACCAATCTCTCGTCCGCCAGACGTTATCCTCCCTCAGTCACAGATTGCCTGGATGATGGACCAGCCTGACCGTGTACTCTCGGCGTCAGATGCCCATGAAAAGATCCTCTTCAGCGAGTATAACTTCCTCGGAAGCCATCTCTGCTTGGAGCCCTTTGCCAACCGCGTCATGCACAAGTACCTTGCTCGTCACTTGCCAACGCTTGTACCGGCCGTTGAGGAAGAGGTCAATGGTGCTGTAGAGGATGCTCTAGAAACACTGATCAAGGCGGCAGCTGAAAAGGATGCCAGCAATGTTGATGCTGAGGGCTATGCCAAAGTCAATCTTTGGGATCTTTGGCTCGCCATCATTCCCCGTGTTACCAATCGCCTCCTTGTGGGTGAGCCAACATGTCGCGATCCCGTCTTTCTACAGTCCATGGTGCGCTTCACGGACGATGTTGTCCGGAATAGCTTCCTGCTACGCGCCTTTCCTAGTATCCTCCATCCGCTCATTGGGCGCCTCTTTGCAATCCCGAATTACCTTCACTGGCGCACAGCTTCACAACGTGTTTTGCCAATTATTGAAGAGCGCCTGCGGAACATGCAGCGAAAGGACGCAGGGGATGGTGAGTTGAAGGACTGGACGCCTCCTGAGGACTTTATTACGTGGGATATCCGTCTCGCAATGGCAGAGGGAAAGCCTTTTGAGCTTGATCCTATTATCATCTCTAAGCGACTTCTCCCAATCAACTTTGCAGCTATCCACACAACTGTACTAACTGGCCAGTCCTGGATGCTCGATCTTTTGTCCACTTCACCTTCTGAAAATGTTCTAGACACTCTGCGAGACGACATCCTAGCGAATAAGCCCAGCCACGGCCCTTGGACGAAGCATGACCTAGCTTCTCTCATACGCATTGACTCGTCCATCCGTGAATCCCAGCGTCTGAGCAATTTCGCCGCGAATCTCGTCGAGCGACAAGTTATTGCGCCAGAGGGTCTGCACCACCCTGAATTTGGATGGACATTGCCGCAGGGCGCATTTGTAACGGTCAACCTGCAAGGAACGCACCACGATGATGAGATTTACGAGAGCGCTATGAGTTATGATCCATGGCGGTACTCAAGAGTCAGGGAATCGTGGGATGCTAAGTCAGCTGAGGAAAAGAGAGAGAACGAGAACCAAGGGATGAAGGTAAGAGGACTGGGGATGGTGACTACGAGCGATGCTCACTTGGCATTTGGACATGGTCGACACGCATGGTAAGTTGGTCGTGATTAACATAACATGTGCATACGAGTATGCTAATATCTATACAGCCCCGGCAGGTTCTTCGTCGCTCATGAGCTCAAGCTTGTCATGGCTGCTTTTCTCCTCAACTACGATATCAAGATGTTGGAGCAACGACCCAAGCCGCAATGGCTGGGACAGACAATTATTCCTCCCTTGGACGCATGCATTCAGATTCGACGAAAACAGTCTGTATGATCAATTTGGCCATCAAGGTCCTTAGCTGTATCCTCCATGAGCCTCTCCATCGTTCAAAGCCACCCCGTTTCTCTTATCATCCATCAGCTTATTCAACGCTCTCACCAACTTATTCACTGCATCCTCCGAAGTCTGATGATGAAAGACGAGTCTAGCCATAGGAAAGACTGAAATGCCCTCTTGAGTGCAATACTCGACGAATGCTGCTGGCGGGATGTCGACAGCTGCCAAATCCAGTATGATCATGTTGGTTTGCACTGGAAGGGCAAACTTGTATCCTGCCTGCTCAAGCCTTGCAGCAGTTGACTTGGTCATCTCATGCACTGAGGGAAACCTCGGGATGCTATACTCAAGAGCTGCCAAAGCTGCTGCGGCCATCATACCCGGTTGTCGAGTACCGCCTCCCAGCATCTTCCTGAACCACTTTGCCCGCTCAATGAAGGGTTTCTTGCCGAGGATAACGCTGCCCATGGGGGCACCTATCCCCTTGGCTAGACAGATGGATATGCTGTCGAAGCACGCTGCATAGGCTTTGAGATCAACACCCTCCCCGATGACGCCGTCAAAGATTCGAGCACCATCGAGATGCATGGCGATGGGTTTCTGGCCCTCTGGAACAGGAAACGAGCGGACGTAGCTCGAGATGGCTTGTGCATCAGCAAGGGGAAGAATTGTGCCAGAAAGTGTATTCTCAAGGGACACGACTCTCGTAGGTGGAAAGTGAACTATCACTGTCAGCTTCACTCATAATAGTTGTCTTGACAATCAACTTACTATCCCCATCAGCAATGATATTGTTCTTGACATCTTCAACTGTTAAATGCACCCCATTCTCTGGATGTACCGTCGTCACACTCGCTTGAGATATCACAGGCAGCGCGCCAGACTCCCAACAGTGCACATGAGCGCGATGATCCAGCAAAACGCTATGAGGTGGCTGTGTCAGATGTGTCCGAAGACAAATCTGATTTCCTTGCGTGCCTGATACAGCCCAAAGCGCAGCTTCCATGCCCGTCATTTCAATGAGGCGTTTCTCAAGGGCTTTGACCGAAGGATCACCATCGGGGTCGTAGATGTCGTCGTTGACGGATGCTTCGAGGATGGCTGTCATCATCTCCTCGACGGGGACAGTGACCACATCGGAACGAAAGTCTCGTGAGGCTTTCTCCCTGTTGGCGAGGAGCTTGGCTTGTACCTTTGGTGTGAAGGGGGACTCTGGGGGATTGATGAGGCTGGGCATGTTGAAGTTTGTGTGCTCAAATTTTGAAGTGTGATTTGGTTGATAGCTTGAGACTATTGTTATGTTGGATGTCCTAGCTTTTTATACTTTTGATGATCCCATCATTCATATCTACGGCATCAAACGGGATCTTCGTTTGGTCAAGAGTTTCCCGCGGGACCTAGGCTTGAGCCGACATCGCAAGGACGAATGCGGGAAAACTACATATCGTGTGGAGCTTGTTCAAGTCCAATTGTTTCTACTTGTCCATCCAGTAAACATCTTTAGTAAATGAACCTTGTTTCGAGTAACTATCTTGGTCAACTTAGGATAGTGTTGAGAGCTACAAAGCTCGGAGACAAGATTCTATTCTCAATCAACGAGTTTACAACTGAACGCTCTATTTCAAGATGAATAGCCAAATTGAAAAACGCAAAGCATCTAAACTCAATTCCATGGGCGTGGCATACATTCTCTACTACGGTTGGTTTGGTTATTGAAAAGGCCGATCCACTCCGCGGACAACTACGTTAGTATCCCGCGGCTGCGCGGCCTTTGATGCGGTCATAACCAGAGAGTATACCGAGTGCCTCTTTTCTCTGTCTAGTTCTCAAGTCTGTGGCGTCTCAAGTTACTGAAGTTCCAAACTCTGGCTGGTGTTCGTTCGTTACAAGTGATTGAGGCAGGTAAGCCATCTTGAAGGTTGACTATATGTAGGATGGTTACACAATTAGGTACAATCTTAAAACTCTTGCTGTCTTATATGGATGTATTATCAGCATCATAACCAATCATCTATGAACCTTCTTTTATCCCTCTGACTCAAACACACGCTCAGTTTCCCTATACGCTACAGATCAAACCCCAACCCATCTGTATTCCCCAAGAATATACCACCCTTGTCCCCCTCTCGCAACAGAGCTCCAATATCGACTCTTCCACCCGTGATATACCTCTCACTCACACCCAGATTCACCCTCCTGCTCAACTCCTCCCTCAACTGTGCCTTCAAGGCGCCCATCTCCGCCTTAGATAATCCCTTGGCCGCCTGCTCCTTTCTCTTGCGTCCACCTCCACGACCGCCCTTGCCATTACCCGCATTGACGGCCTCTAGTTCCTCAGAGTCGTACTCAACCCCTAGCTCCTCTGCTGCATTGCGTAGCCATGTGTCGTCGCTGTGGGCCTTTTCCTTGGCGAGCACAGAATCGGCGATCTTCTTGGCCAGATCCACGCGGGGCTTGAGACGCGATGCCATCTTGCGATCGATAAGAAGAGTCTGGATAAAGTGCTCGCGCTTGGTGCTGCTGCGCTCAGCGTGCACTTTGCTTGCGAGACGGCGTGTAGGGAGGACTTCGTCCGGCGCGCAGAGGATCACACTAACACCCCTGGATTCTCCACGAGCTGTACGACCAGATCGATGGATATACGTATCCGCAGATCGGGGAACGTGGTAGTGCAGAACCTGATCGACCTCCTTAATATCGAGACCACGGGCAGCAACGTCGGTGGCGATGAGGATGGAGTTGCGTGCGGCAGTGAAGCGCTCAAGGGAGCGGAGACGCGCCTTTTGTGCCATTTGAGAGTGCAGCGGTAGGGCTGTGAGGTTGAGGTTTGTAAGAAGAGGTGTGAGACGGCGAACAGCCGAGATGGAGTTGGTAAAGACGAGAGTACGGCGACCAGGGTTGAGAAGTAGGACTGTGTAGAGGTAAAGATCCTGTAGAGTGTTAGCATCGTGAACTGATTCTATGCAGTATGAGGTAGGCTCACCTTTTCCATAGCACCACACTCAATGAGTCCCTCTTTCAAACCCTCAGCCATCTGGCTTACTGGGTTGACGTCGATAAACTTGGGCTCACCTCTGAACTTGAGGCACTTCATCAGATAAGCCATCTTCTCCTCGTCGCTTCCTGTAGATTTGCCCTTGCCAGCCAGCTTGGTTTGAAGGTCCTTGTCGAAAGTAGCCGAGAAGACTAGGGTCTGCCGTGTATTGCGCTCATCTTCCTCGTCCTCTTCATCCTCCTCATCCGAGCTCTCAGCGTCATCATCGGGACTCTTTCCATCAAGAGCACCGATAATGTCCTCCGCCTCCTTGAACTGTCCAACCTTGAACAATCGATCCGCCTCGTCAACGACAAGGAACCTAATCTTGGCAAACTTGTGCTGCAGTGCCCTATCTCCACTGAGAACCTCCCATAGGCGACCTGGGGTACCAATAACAATATCCGCCTTCTCCAGCTGTCGCTGTTGCTTCTGAATGCTGAGACCACCAGTCACCACACACACGTACGGTGCGCTAGAAAGGCCGTCGCATAGGGCTTTGAGATGATCTCCCAGCTGCTTAGCCAACTCTCGCGTTGGAGAGAGCACCACAGCCATGGGTCCAACTCTCTTGACACCCTGCTCTTGCAGCTCCAACCACCGCTCTACCATCGGAATACCGAACGCAAGTGTTTTTCCGGAACCCGTTTGCGCCTTACCGATGACATCCTCACCAGCCACAATCTCGGGAATCGTCTTCTCTTGGATCAAGGTCGGCTTGGTGAACTTGAGCCTCGCGATGGCCGAGATGATCTGTGGCGACAGGTTCAGAGGAACCCAGGCCGCCATGTCGACGTCTTCTTGGTCTGCGTAGTCATTCCCATCGGCCAGCGCGCCGAACGTGTTCCCCCCACGTGAAGAGGACTCTTGTACGACTTTCGAGGCCTTGACCAGCTGCTCGTCTTGCTTGTTGCTGTTGTTCTTCCCATCCAACTTGTTTTGCTTTTGCTGCTTCTTGTTCTTTTCTTTGTCTGCTTTTGTTTGCTCTTTTGTCCCATTCTTGCCTGTATTCTTCCCTTGAGGCCTCTCGCTCTCCACGCCATCTTCACCACTGCCAACTTCACCGGAATCGACACCCCCGCCCTCCACAGTGTCATCGCCAAACCCCTCAAATGATTCGTCTTCATCGATGGCTTCTTGTTGGGGATCGATTATGTTGTTCTTGTCGCCAGTCACTAGGAATTGCACCTTGCTCCCATCCTTGACCACGTCCACGCCCTCAATCACCTCGAGTCCACCGAAATCCTCTCCTACTGACGTCCAAGCGAGTGAAGAAGCGTCAACAGCACGGCGGGAGGCCTTTCCGCTCTTCTTCTTGGAGCTCGAAGGTTTGGAGACGTTCTTTGATCGTTTCGGGGCGGGGCCGGTCGCTGTTGGAAGCTTGCGCTTCTTTGTCGGGGGAACCATTGATTAAATAGAAATCGCCTCTTCAAGGCGATCTCTGTACCTTTGTATGTTGTCGTTTGAGGTAGTAAAACCGCCTCTGCGTCGTTTCTGTTGGTCGGGTTGGATCTTGAAATCTGTAAGAAGGTCTCCAATGTTTTGTTCCTAACTTTTTCTTACCTTATCGCTATCGGCAAAAGTTGATGCCGATCCACCGACGCCCACTATCTACTTATGCATGCATGCTCTACTCAGCTCATGAACCTACCTACCTAGAGATGGAGAATCACTACATTTCTGCTCAATCTGCTAAAGGCTTATCTTCTAACAGCAGTTATACCGTGAGGAATAGATCCCGTAAAGTCAAAAATAAACTTGCAGCCTATCCGCCTATGACCTACACTGCATATCACCAGGACATTTTGCAAGTCATCACGTCAAATATCTATATCTCAAGTTGTGAAAAACCAAGGAAATTGCTTTCTTTCTCCGTAAAGGAACCCAATATGTAAGACATAATGCTGTAATAACACTCTCCATAACCCGTCCATACGTTCTCTCATCCCAACCCTTCTCCATTTCAATGCCAAAACCCGCAGGTAATTACACGCGTTTTTTCATATTGTACATTTTAAATATCCCTAATATCAGTCTCGCATCTGTCAGCCCCAGAGCTCTATCAATGCGCTCCACGAGCTCGCTTGGCGCCTCCGCCAACTTCCGAATCCCCTCGTGGACGTTTGTTCCCAGGCTGGAAGTCATTGGCACCTGGGTTCATGCCACCTCGGCCACCGCCTCGTCCTCCGCGGCCGGCATTGCCATGTCCGCCCTCTTGAGCGCCGCTAGCCGCACGCTGGCCTGGAGGCACATAAGCTCCACCCCTTCCACGACCACCACCTCTAGGCATTGGGATACCTGACCGAACTGGCTGCTGACCCTGTGGCTGGGCCTGCTGCTGGTTCTGCTGCTGCTGTTGTGGCGGAGCTTGCTGAGTCTGAGCTTGCGCCTGGCCTTCCTTGCCCGCTGGAGTCGCGCCACCTTCGTTCTTAGTAGCGAATGGGTTCGGCACAGCAGCCGCTGCAGCATTGGCGGGTACAGCAAACGGGTTCTGGTTCTTGGCTGGAGGAACTCCGCTGGTCGCGGGCGGCTTCGTCTCGGTTGCTGCTGCTGCTGCAGGAGTCGCCGCAGGTGTTGCCTGAGCCCCCTTAGCACCAGCCGCGGGTGTTGCGGGTGATGGAGATGGGGGCACGCCAGCCACCGAGCCCTGTCTCGCGGGAGCAGGCTTCGCGGGAGCCGGTGTAGGAGGGGCCTGCGCTGTCTTGGCTACTTCCCAGACTTCGACGACGGGCTTCTGAGGTGTCTCAGTTACCGCTTTCTCGACTACGCTAATCTTGGCGTTTGCAGATCTGAGCTTGTTTTCTGCCATGTTGATTCGCAGAGTTGATTTCTTAGACTCCATGAGCTGAGCTTGGTCCCGAGCCGAAGCGATCTTGGACTCGTACTCATTCTTCATGGCTGACTCGAGCTCCGTCTTCAACTTGGAACTCTCCACCTCCAGCTTCTTTTTAATGTTGGCCGCAACAATGTTCTTAACCGTAGGGTTTGTCGCAAGAAACTGGCGGATACCTGCATCATCCAAGTGAGACAAATCAGCAGGTCCGGCTGATGCAGGCGTAGCAGGAACAGCCGAACCTTCAGTCTTGGCCGGCGTTGAAGGCGGTTGTTCAGTCTGCTCCTTCTTGGGAGCATCTCCGCTAGGTTTAGCAGCAGGGTTCTCTGCTAACCAGATTTGCTTCTCTTGCTCGAACTTGAGCTTGAGATCCTCGTCCTTCTTCTTGAACTCCTCCTCCATTCTGGTTCTGCTCTCCCTCAACTTAGCATTCAGAGTATCTCGCATCCTGTCTGAGCGCTCCTTAATTGTGGTCTGAATCTTGGCCTCAACCTCATTGGCCTTCTGTTCAAACTCAGCCGCCTTAGCTTCGGCAGCCGCAATCTTCTCTTCCAAGGCCTTCTTCTCCTCTTCAGAAATGACAGCTGAAGAATTCTCTGTGGATTCGGCCGTTGCAGGCTCCGCAGCAGGGGCTTGCTCGGTAGTCTGAGGAGCAGCTTCGGGAGCAGTCTGTGCGGGTTGGGCGGCCGCGTTGGTTGCCTCTTGCAGCTTCTTAGCTACCTCATCTCTCTCAGAGATAGCAGTCTGGAGTTCGTTGCGCAGAGCCTCCAGTTGTTGCTCGGCGCCCTGCTTTTGTCCGTTGACTGCTTCCAGTTCCTTGCGGGCATCAGCAAGCTGCTGCTCAAGTTGGGTAACAACCTCAGAAGAAGCTGAGGCTTCAGTTGGTTGAACAGTAGTGGGCGCAGACTGAGTAGCTTGGGCCTGTTGCCGTAACTGCTCAACCTCTTTCTGGAAGTTTTGGATCTGTTGTTCGAACTCTGTCTTTTGGTTTCTGGACTCCTCAACTTCCTTCTTGGTGCCTTCGAGCTCAGCATTGGCCTTGTCCAAGCTCTCTTGGACCTGGTTGGCACGCTGAATTGCCTCGTTCTTCTCTCCAGTCAACTTCCTGGAGCGCTCCTTAGCTTGTTCGACGATCTTGGCACGCGTAGTCGTCCAATTGCTTCGTTCCGCTTCCAAAGTCGTCTCAAGTTCCGTCACCTTGGCTTTCAGGGGTTCTTCACCTTGCTTCAATGCGTCTCGCTCGGTTTCAAGTTCAGAGATCTTTTCCTTCAGCTCCTCCACTTCGGCAGGGTCGACACGTCCGTACTTGTTTAGTATACCCTCGGTCCGCTTCTGCCATCGATCGCGATCCTCTTGGATCTGCTTGATTTCATCTTCGAGGAAGGACTTTTGAGTCTTAAGGGTGTCAATTTCGGCTTCGAGTGGTTGGATTCGGGCCTCCATCTCCTCAATCTTCTTGTTCTTCTCGCCGATTTGGTCTTTGAGCTGTTGGTTCTCATTGCGCAGGGTCATACTGCTCTCACGGTAAATGTTAAGCTCGTTCAGCTTCTCCATAAGATCTTGGTGGGTCATAGACGTCCGACCACTCTGAGTTGCCTGTGTACGTTCTTGATCAAGCTTGAGACGCGCCTCGTCGAGCTGAGACTGTGTGTACTCGAGTTGCTGCTGAAGTCGCTTGGATTCTTGGGCCTTGAGATCATATTGCACCTCCAGAATCTCCTTCTCACGACGAAGGTAGCTGTTGAGTTCTCGCAGGCCTTCGGTTGCATCACCCATAGGAACGGGCGACATCCTCTCGTCCTCATCGTCGTCGGCACCTCGCTTCTGCTGCAGAGCTGCGACCTGCGCAGTCAACCCTTCCAACTGCTGGTGGAGGATCTTGTTCTGCGAGTTTACGTCTTCTCGCCTGGTCTTGAGCTCCTCCATTTCCTGCTCTAGCTGCTGTCGGCGATCCTCCCAAGAACTCTCGCTTTGGGCGAGAGTAACCTTGGCAGATTGTGCTTCCGACTTCAATGATGCAGCCTCACTTTTGAGTGCGTTGTAGTCTGTTCGTAGTTGTTGAACAAGCTTAGCAGCGTCAGCATGCTTGACAAGTTCTTGCTCATAATCCTGCTGAGCCTTAGAGGCGATTTCAGCTTGAGCACGGAGATCCTGCTGATGATACCGAGTCGCCTCCAGATGTCTGGCGCTCTCCTCCTTGAGTCGGTTGATCTCGTCTTGCAAGATTGATTTCTCATCCTCATGCCGTCTCGCGACCTCTCCATGCGAATCTCGCAGCTTAGACAAGTCGGTGTTGGTTCGAGATAGTTCTCCGGATAAACCTTCAGTACGCTGTTCAAGCTCCTTGATCTTGGCATCCTTCTTCTCAATGAGCGTTTCCATCTCCTTTTGGTATTCATCCTGTGATGATCGCAGGTCCTCGAGAGCTTCTTCGTTATCCTGACTAAGCTTCTTGAACTGCTCAACCTGGGTCTTCGCATTCTCAAGGTGTGTGTGGGCCAAGCTGAGATCTCGCTTAAGGTCAGAGATCTCGTCATTGAGCTCCTGGATGTCATTCTCCAGTCGCTGTTGTTCGTCGACCTCCATAGTTCCGGGCCTGGGGGTAGGCCGAGGCTGAAGTCTTCCGGCTCGTTCCTCGGCGTTTCGCAGTTCAACCGTCAACTCGTCAACACGAGCCTGGAGGTGGTCTCTGCTGGTCTTGACGCCGACATGCTCCTCGCGAATTTGGCTTAGGCTCACCATAAGCTCGTCAATTCGTTTTTGCGACTCCTTCGCCTCATATTCCTTCCTCAATTGCAACTTCTTCGTCTCCTCTGATTCGTAGGCTAGCCTTTTCTGTACTTCACTCAGTTCCTGTTCCAAGCTTTCTATCTTGGCCTGAGCTTTGCGTCGCGACTCGGAATCGGCTATACTGCGTTCGTTCTCAAGAGACTGCTGAGTGGCAAGCAAGTTGTTGAGGCGATTCTTCTCCTCGATCAGATTCTCATTGTCCTTGCTCAGCCTATCCTGGATATCCTTCCAAAGCTTCTTCTCTGCCTTGAGGTTGGCTGTTTCATTACGAACACTATCAAGCAAGCCCTTAGCCTCGATGAGCTCCTCGGCAACCTGTTGTGTTCGGATATCCTGTTTGGCAGCAATCTCGGACAAAGACTGGGAACGTTTCTGAAGCTCGTGGTTCTCGCCTTGAAGTGCTACGAAGTTGGTATGCAACATCTCGCGTCGCTCGGATTCAAGTCGAGCTTCGGCGTGAAGCTTTACTTTATCGGTCTGCAGGCTGTTTCGTTCGGCTGATAGGGCGTCAATCTGATCGCGCAAGTCTTTGCGAACGCCATCTTGGGCGTCGCGGTAGCTGTCGTACTCTGATTGGAGCTTGCGCAAAGCTTCATTCAGAGCCTCAGTCTGCTCGGTTGCCTCAATACTAGCCAAAGGCAAGCGTCCGCTGCCGTCAAGGGAGTTTCGCATCATGGATGCTTCATCGCCGTTCACGCCACGTTGCTGCAAAAGTCGTCGGAACATGTCCCGCTCTGTCTTGTAGCTTTCCATTGTTTTCTTGATCGACCTTGTCTCATCAGTCATATGGGCCAGCTCCTGCTGGAGTTTCTCAACCATATCGTGATCCTGCTTTGCCTGGTGCTTTTCTGCAAGAGCCTCCTCGCTTTCCAATTGGTCAGCAAGTTCGCGGGTAATGCGCAGCAGCTCCTCGTTCTTGGCTTGCAAAGATTGAATATCCTTGAAGACCACCAATTTCTGCGTGATGAACTGATGGGTATCAGACATGTCTGACAAAGCCTCCTCGGAAATCTCTCCCTTCTGCAATTGTTGAAGGCGGAAAGTCTCCTCGTCAGTAAGCTGATCCATGCCCTTCTCCATGGCATGAATCTGGAATAAGAGCATGTTGATCTGAGTTCCGAGATCACGTAGCTGAGTGCGCAAGATATTGGACTCGGATTGAGCCGTTGAAAGTGCACCTTCGGCTTTTCTCGCAGCCCTTCTAGCATTATCGCGCTCCTCGAAGCTTTGTTGGGACAGCTCCGACATGCGGGTGATCTCCTCTCGGAGTGTTTCAGCTTCGGACTGAAGCTCCTGCATCTCGGGTGCCTTTGCCTCAAGAGCAGACATCATGTTGTCCAGCTCTTCGGAGAGCTGTTGGTTGCGGCGTTTCTCGGTGGCGAGTTGACCCTTGACTTGGTAAAGCTGATCAAGAGCCTGAGTGGCAGTAATTGCGCCCTTGGCTCTGACTGATCCGGGAGTAGCGAAAGGAGACGAAGGTCTCAAGAACGAGCCGTTTGCACGAGGAGTCTGAGGTGCGGACTCGAGCGGAGGTGCATGCTGTTCTATGCGTACTTGGAGCTCGTCGATCTCCGATTGGAGCTGTCCAATGCGCTCTTCCATCTGGGTCGAGTTCTCCCGCTCTTTTTCGAGCTCCATTCGAACGCGTCGGAGTTCATCTTCGTAATTGTCTCTAAGACGCTCCTTTTCAGCTTCAAGATCACGGACACGTTCTTGGTGCTTCTTGCTTAGCTGATCAGACATGTCAACCAAGCGTCTCTGGTCCTCAAGTTCATGCTTGTAGCTCTCAATTGTCTGGGCAAAGGTTCCTTCCTGTTTCTGAAGCTTCACCAAAGCCTCGTCTGCCTTGGATTGCATAGCATCAAGACGTTCGCGAAGTTGCTGTTCGGTTCGCTTCAGACCGTCAACCTGGGATTGGATGTCTTCATTCTGTCGCTGAAGTTCGGCAATACGAGCACCCTTCTCCTTTCTGTATTTGAGGCTCTCTTCGCTCTTGGTCTTGAGTTCGTTCTCTAACCATTCGCTGTTCTTTCGGGCCAGTTCGAGCTGCTGCTGGAGCGATTCCTCTCGGTACTTGGCGCTGTTGAGCTGGCCTCGTGCATTCTGCTCTGACTGTTGCAGGGCAGTAATATCGCGAGAGAGTTCGACATTTCGCTGGTGCTGCTTAGTGAGCTCCTCGGTGATATTCTGATCGCGCTTGTTGTTGGATTCGATGATGCTCAGGTTGGTTCGGTTCGAAGACTGGAGGGTCTCGATCTTATCGTTGAGAGCCTTGATCTCAGCATCGTAATCTGATTTCTTGGCCTTAAAGACTTGAAGTTCGTTCTCAACTGATTGTCGCTTCGTTTCTGTGATGGAAAAGTTTGTTAACAATCGTGCAGCCTCGTCTCGCGCGCTCCACCAACACGTACCTTCGTCCTTCAGTTGCTGCCTAGCTTCTTCGACATCTTTGAGAGCTTTGTCGGCAGTAGCCTTGAAAGTCTGCGATCGCGTTTCGGAGCTGCGCACCGCGTTTTCGAGTTCAATGTCGGTTTGGAGTTTCTCGGCGTAAAGGGTGTCAAACTCGTGCGCTTTAGCTGCGACAGCTTGCAAGATAATGTTGACGAGCTCAACGGTTGGCTCTGTCGTCAGTGACGCGATAACAGGCTGATCGAGGCCGAGGTGGCCTGCGACGTAGCCAATGTCCACGTCTGCGGCCGCCATGGTCGTGGTCGGATCAGGTCGAGAGCGCGGCACTCGTCATTCCCGCAGATGCGCGTCTGAAATAAAGAATAAGTCTAAAAACAAAGATCCGCGTGATGTACCGTTCCGCTTTGTGTCTCTGAGCTCGACGAATGAGCGAAAGTAAGGTTGATGAAAATCCCCGACAAAGGAAAGACTTTGGTTGTTGTTGGAGAGACCAGGAAATTTGGAGCTTCGGAGCTGAAGATCCACAAACATGCCAACATTGTTTGCTGTCTGAGAAGGAGCGTGCACGGACCATTAGCCGCAAGAAGCTGCGTTTGTACGGCAGCCATGTTTTTCCGGCCTCATGCCTACTACCCTGCACTTCAGAGCCGCCTCAAGATTGGAGTTCCAATGGCATTTGAATGAAGAAAAGTAGAGTTTTCGATGTGAAGCTGCTAAGCTCATTATTTGTAGTTTCCCCGATCATAAAGCTAGGCAGAAGAGGCCAAGGTGCAAGCAGGGGCAGTGAATCATCAACCCGACCTGACAGCACTAGCCCCTTAACCTTTGAATAGGTGTGTTAGGAGGGCAACCCGATCTCAGCCAACGCTCGACCATAAGTTCGAGTTACACTTAAATTCAAGATGTTTAGACACTTGCTGTCATAGAATTTTTAATTTGTACAGCCATAAAACACCTCGCTCTCATTCCTATCCAGTACTCCATCACCTCAAAGATAAACCACAGCGCCGGCTCGGAAACATCACACCTATACGCCTTGGTACTTCTTCACAAGAACCATTTACTTTGCCGACCCTCTCATATTTGAATCCAACTCATAAGCCTCAACTGGTCCTGACTGAAACCCTATCCCATGTTGCCCAGAATGCGTTTGCGCTGAGTGCCCTGGAAACTCGTACACTGGCTGTCCACCCCAACCCGTGTTTTGCCCCTGCGGAGGGTTCACTGGGGAGATGCTCCCTGACTGGACTGCCGAGTTTCCAAAGTGCCCTTTAAGATGAGCTTGAAGCTCAGCTGTTGGTGCGTGATTGGGAGGAAGTTCCACGATTGGTCGTCCTCCGTCTAGTTCCGGCTTTGATGAAGCAGTCGAGGATAACTCGGAGACAATGGGCGGTGCAGCCTGACCCTTGATATAAGTACTGTTACCCATGAGTTCTGGATGCCCGGTGTATTCTGGAGGGCCGTCGGCATTATTGGAGAGCTCCACCCCCTGGGTCTGACGTTTGCGTTTTCGTCTTATAATGATGAACAAACCAATACCGACAGTTGCTAAGATCACAACTCCAGCAACACCCCCTGCAATGGGCATGATGTTGACACCTGAATCGCCCTCGTCCTTTTCTTCGTCGCCAGGACCTGTCTCTTGCGCAGCATCGCTGGCGCTAGTTGCAGCTGAGCCAGTCTTTACTGGACCTGTCGCACCAGAACCAGCGCCTGAACTAGCAGTTGGATAGGATTGAAAGATGGACTGGCTGACGGTAGCAACGACCAGACTTTCGGCAGCGCTGCAGTAGTACCGAAAAACGTCAATGGCAGAGGTAACGTTGGCAATGTGTGTGCTGTCGCAGTAATCCTTGACCCTCTCGGTCAGACTGCTAGATATGATCTTTGACATTCCGGATTTTATGCAAACGCACGAAGCTAGTTCCTGAGGCCCATCACCACATAACCAAGAGCTTTGCTGTACTAGTGTTAGCGACGAGAAAGCCACCTCTGCAAACTAGACCTACCTCCATAACAGCAGTAGCAATGCCGCTCTGGGCGCATTTGTTAAGAGATTTGAATTGTGGCAGAGCTGTGATGTAGTACGACACTAGAAGATACAAGGTTAGAAATTTCCTCATGATGGGAAGACGATACTAACTATCTCCAGGAGGGCCTTTTGGCGGCGCAAAAGACGTTGTGCCCCCATTCATGAGACAAAACTCCCTGTAGAAGTTTTGCGCCGAAGTAACATCTCCGTTATTGGAACAAGAGTACTTTACTGCACTTTTGAGCGTTGATACGACATCTTTTACCACATCCTTCTTACTACAGACACAAGGTGCATTCAACTCGGCCGCTTCAGGGCACCTTGATGAAGCCTGTGTTCATGTTAGTCAATGGGTGAGCATATTGGCTTATTCGTATTTGATCATACAATAGCAACGACGGCATAAGACAGTCCCGTTTGCGCGCAAGGCGGCAAGTACGCCAGCTCAGGAAGATCTGTAATGTACGCCTCCACGATATTTGTCGTCGGCGAGAAGAAAGTGATGTCTTTGTCCTGATTGCAGTATTTCTGCATCAGCTTGGATGCGCTGGATAGATCCTCAGTCGCGCTGGAACCGCAGCTATATTCGACATCGGTCGAGATCGAAGAGGCAACTTCGTCCATTCGGGTCGAGCAGATACATTTCTGCAATTCGGTCTCCGAGTCGCCGCACATGGTCGAGTAGGTCTGCATGCCGACATTGTACGAGATTGCGCTGGACACACATGGCGCCTGCAAGGTCAGTATCGCACCTAGATTCTAGTTCAAGAGTCGTACCAGGTATGTGAAAATCTCGAGGTCAGTCACGTAAGACACATCTGCTGCACATGTCAAGGCAGTCAAGCCAGCGAATACGGCCCACGAGAGGCTGTGTAAGTGCTTCATGGCAAACTACCTCAACTACAGCGAAACGGCTGGAAAGCAAGGAGAACAATGGAATAAAGGATGGCACACTCAATAGAGCAGCCAAACTCAACCGGAAGAACCCGAACGCGAAAATAGGAGTTCACCATCACATACACATGCAAAATGCCTTCTCATCTGGTGGAAAGCCTCAAACGACGCCTCACAGAGTCTAGATACAAATGGCGCCAGGTCCCCTGAGACTAGCTCAGATCTAGCCATGGCTTGCGAACTGCACCATCAGCTGCACACAGCCACCAGGAGAGCAACAAGAGTCATGTTTGACTTTAATTGATGAATAGTAACTGTGTCTATTGTTTGCTATGAGGACAGGTTTCTGAGGGTGTCAGTACATATATGATTTTCGCGGGGAGAGTTTAGCCAAAGCGTTTCAGCTTCAATAGTGGATGAGGGCATCCAGTCTCTACCAACACCAGAACGCTGGCTTCTTATTTAGTGCGCCAAGGCTGAACGCTTTTGTTTAACCTGAATAGCAGACAATTGAATCCTATTCTTCCACCTAAAAGTCATGCGTTTCATGGAGCTCATACCAACAAAGGATCCGACCAAGTTGAGAGTCAGGACAGATTCATGCCTCTTCAACATGTCAAAGTTTCATGAACGCACTCATGTTTCACAGAGCTGTCAAGATGAAAAAGGTCTTCAGTACAAAACACCCGTGTGTCTCAAGCGTACCTAAACAACGTCCGAGCACTGGGGAACAAAGACTCCAGGTCCAGCAGCGGAAAGAATTCCTAATAGAGACAAGGGCCGCGCCACGCGGATAGTGACTGAAGCGCGCCTCTAGCTATTGGTCCACCTGAAATAGCCAAGAACCGGGCACGCAACTCAACGAAAACGACGCCAAGATCTAATATGAATGCTCCAGATGGGACGAGTTAGCTACGAGAGTAGGCGACACAGAACGCATACTGTGAATGTGATGAGCAGCTAGAGAAGAGAGAGAGGGTTATTGATGATCAAGTTGAGTATATTCTCAGTTGCAATTACAGTACATGGCAGGGTTCCCAAGGATCGACTATTGGTACGTAACCATTTAGTAGATGGCTGGGTCTTCGGCTATTGAACTCTACGGCAGTTGAAATCTCCCTCCACCATGACGTCGATAACTCTTTTCAGTCGCATCATATCGTGATATGGGAATGGAGATCTCAAGTGATGTCAGAATAGCGACGATCGAGCTGTCAAGACCAAGAAGTATCTTGACTAATAATGCAGATGAGCGTTGACTTGCGTATTGAAACAAACTGCCGTGTGCACCTGTAAGTGAAGCACCCGAATTTTCACGAACCGATCAAGAAAATCGCATGTCATTCGAACATTAGGTGATGTAATTCATATGTTTACTATAGTACTAAGATGGTAGCTGGCAATTATTCCTTAGCTACGATGTATATGTGGTATCCGTAATCCATAATCCTGTCCGCGTCCTTGCGATTCCATCCATGTCCACAACGCCATGCTAATACAGATAAAAAATGAAGATAAGAAATATGTGGCTAGTATAGCTGTTACTGTGAGCCTTGTCAATGCCCCCAAACTCCCGCTTAAAAAGAGAGAAATCAAAACAAAGGAAATAGTTGTATAGTAGTAGTTGGAAAACGCTTATAGCACTCGCACAATCTTGGGTACACGGTACCGCGAGGGGCTGTCGTAGTACTCGCTGATCATGCCGCCCTGCGGTCCGATAGTTCTCCGAGGAGGCATCCTTCCGTTGATGCTCTGATCTCTTGCAACTGTCTTGCGCGAGTCGCGGCTTCGCTCCCGCTGGCTGTGGCGGTCGGCAGACACCTGGCGTGATCGGCCAGATGTGCCTGTCTCGGAGGATGATGCCCTGGAGCTGGCGCGAGAGCGAGATTCTTGAGGGCTCACATAGTCCCAGCTAGACTCCTCGTAGATACCGTCGAGGAGATCATCGTCGTCATCGTCTTCTTCGTCTTGGGGTTTGAAGGTGGTGCTGAGCGTCTCCCAAAGATCAAGGCCGAGGTCGTCCCAGATGACGACAGCCTTGAACAAGCGACGGCAGGCATGAGTACCGGCGGTCTTGTCGAGTCTGGCATATGTTTGGAGCTCGCCTAGACTGGGCAAGTTTTCCCAGGCAATGGAGATTTGGTCCGATTGGTCCTTGAAAGGGGATCGTTCAAGATAGTAAAGGAGGAAGTCTGAAGTCTCGGCTTTTGTCGCAAACTCAGCTTCCTCGAGGGCTTGCAGACGGAGCTTTTCTTCTTTGTCTTTTTGCTCTTGCTCTTGCTGCTGCTTCTGCTTGCGCCTCATGGGGTTGCCAAAGAGTGGCACTTTGGGGACGTTGGAAGTGGTTCCTCGAAGCATCCTTGCGGTGTTGTGTAAGGTAGCGAGGAGGTAAGACTGTCGAGTTGGTGAGAGGAGACAAGTGGTTATGGATATAGGTATGAGAAAGCCGGGTCGGCTGATCGATGAGCTGGAGGGGTATGTGTGTTTTGCTTTGTTGGTCGGCTGGGAGCAAACAAGACAGTGTGTGTATCAGTTGTTGCTATTATCGGAATGTGTATATGCAGGCGCATGCAGGTGTGGGAGCAAACACGTTCCGGGCTTGTTTGAATGAATGTTTTAGAGGCCAGCTCGTCCACAAAGTAGGATGTTAATTGTCGTAAGGAAGAATGAAGCGGGAGGGAGGGAAAGGGAAAAAAAAGTGGTAGGGGTTCTTCCAGACGTATATATGAGATGAGGGTCAGATGAAACGCTTGGCTTGGCTGGGGGTAAATGTGATGAGGATCCGCAGCTATTTTGGTGACGGTGGTTTGTTTGGTACTCAGTCTCAGGTGCTAGTGGTAGTAGGTATTGGATTGGATTGACGGCGGGGGATGGACGGGATGTTAAAAGCCCGTGCTTGGTATATTTCGGTTCCGAGGAGCTGGCGGGTCCTTGTTGGCGATCGTAAAACTCATATGAAAGATCCTCAAGGGGGGTAGAGGAAGCTTTTATTATTATTAGATTGTTATCTACTGTACCTTGGTACCTTAGGTACTTTACTCCAGCTTCTGATTGTCTTGCACATGCCGTCGTCCCAAGTTCTAGTTCTAGTTCGGCCTCCCGCCTTTCAGAGTCTTAGCCCGAGGCGCCCATCCCACTGTGGGTAGGTACCTAGCTACAGACGCCAAAGCGGATCCGAGGGCCAGAGGTGTCATCACCTATCCAGCGAGATTCCAGCAGCCATTCAGCCAGCTTAATTAGCACAACGGTGTCGGCGTAATTCATTCAACAGAGTTTCTGCTACCTTTGATTTGACCCCTTGCCCCCTCCTCAAACCCCGGGCTGCCAAGAGGGAAACGAGTAAGGCGCACCAGTCAACAAAGGCACCGGGCCACCTGTTTTCTTTGGGTAGTACCGCTAAGCGATTCATATGCCAGGTACAAACACATGTTCTTTGACGTCGACCAGATCACGAGCACCATAAGTTAAGGTACTACCGTAATGGAATTGCTTCTTTTTCCTAACACGAGAATCGCAAGTTGTCTTGTCAACGTTTGGCTGGTATTACCTGCCGTGGCTGCCAGCCCGTCCCTGATCGACACCCTTGTCAGTTCGCCGAACCCAAAGGCCCGGTACTGCCCAGGTTTGCCGATTTGCGGTTTAGCCCGCGCGTCAGTGGAATGCGGTACTTGTTCCATTCTTTTCTCTCTCTTTATATTGTGAAGCTTTCCGTAGTGGACGGGAGGCGCCCTCAAAGTGGCTGTTACAATCGTGTTCTCCGCGGAAGCCCAGGCGCGCTACCTACGTGCAGAAAAAGCGCGTACTGTACTGTTTGTGCAGCCTTTACGGTCTTGGGTGCCTAATCTGTCATCGTGGGTGCTGTTGATCACCTAACAAAAAGACCAAAGACGCTACGGCAACTAGGTACAACATTGTGATGCGCTCCGTGATTCCGTCCCGTCATTAGTGGCAGTAGCCGACTCTTCCTAGTCTCCGCGACCGCTGCAGTAGGATCCCGCCTGAGCAGAGACCAAGTGAGATTAGCCCGGCCCGTCAAAGGAGGCACGGATACCAATAACATCCTCGCACGGTTGGGGGGACCCTTGATGAGTGGTCAACCGGGCTTGTCTTCCGGCGGCACAAATAGCAGATGAGGCAGGGGACAAGAGGAAAGAGAGGTCAGAGGCCAGAGATGAGAGGCCAGATGAGACCCTGTCGGATGGAAACATTCCTCGTGTCCCAGGAACCCGGATTGAGAATCTGTCTTGCGAACCATGTTCTGCCGAGTACGGCCGCGCAATGAACCGTCCACGCCAAGGTTTTGGGTCTTGACAGCCTTGTTAAGGCTAACATGTAATTATGGCGCCCTATCCTATCGTATCGCCTTAACTAGATCGCTGTAAAGTATTGCTCACATTGTGATTGTGGCACTTGACTCGTCCCTCGCGTTCAAAGGCGTTGGCCGAATTGTTGGATCTCTCTATTCAAACCCACTTATGGACACTCCCGCCTTGCTTAGGTAGAATACCATTAACAATGCCCCAGATTTAACCTATGCCGCGTCTAGACTAACTCGACCTACCATTTTGTGATTAACTTGCGAGCTATGAGCTATAGGCACCTAGGTAGTAGCAGCATCGACGAAAATGCGTACTGCCACAAAACTCCACCAGGGGGGCAGTTGGGACTATTGACTGTTTGATGTCCGGCAGTGCGAGGCGTTTGTCTTTGATGAGAACCGCCCTGTATTTCTTTGTCTACTAGTTATTGCCTATTGGCAATACCACCCAACAGACTGCAACATGGTGTTCTGCTGACCGTATTCTCTCCTCCGGGCCATCAACCTCCCGAGTGGAGTTGGGGGCCGAAAAATCGTAACCCACTCGGCCCCGCGTAATTCTCCGTGTGCTGCCGTACCTGAGATACCCGACGGCAATCGGCCTCGGAGCGTCTACAGGAGTACTTCTCTCCTCCACCGTCGAAGCTGCCGGACCTTCGATCGAACCTTCTATTTCGCCCTTCGGCACTCCCTGAATAAACTGTCATCAGTTACGCTCCCGCCGACAGGACGTCTAGAAGAAACTTCTGCCAATTAAAGCCTGTATCGGACGTGGGTGGCTGTCATCGGCACAAGTTTTTAGAGCCTGTTCTGCTGCGTCTGCTATGTAGAAGTACTTACTATCAAAGTCAAAAGTTGCTGCCACATTCCATTCAATCCAGCCGTCATCCCATTCTCGTCCAGTTAGTCAATGCCATTGGAGTGCTGTTCTTATCCTAAAGAGGGATTGGATTCGACGCCGTAACGTACAAGTTGCACTCGGCACCATAACGAAAACGAAAGCGAGCCGACACAAGCCATACCGGCATACCTATACTTCAGCGCTCTCATCGTAGAGGCTTCTAGCCAGGCTTTGGAAGCCACCAAGCCCCTCTAGACTGTGATAATGGAATTCCATTCGTCCAAATCCCCTATGAATGCCCATTAGACTTTGTTTGTGACGTCTGTTCATCGGGTTGTTAAAGGACTCCGTTATGCCTAGGAGACGCCGGATTGTGGCTGAAGTCAGCTCTACCATCACAAACCTTCACTGTGATGAACAGATAGATGAATGTTTTCTCTTTTCTTGGAATGGGGATCAGTAATCCTAGTACCTTGGCAGTCCAAACAATGTGGTCAAACGGATACTGACTTTATTATAGCACTATCCGCAGGGCTTGGACTGTACTGTTCTGATCTCTTTAAAAGCTATCTTAAAGATAAAAAAAAAAAAAAAAAAACTCTAGTATTAGAACTACACTTAACTAAGCAGTAGGTATAAAGCTGTAGAAATTTGCAATATCTCACCATACCTTGCTGACACATGAGTGTATAATATTCTCTGGAACATAGCGAGGTAACGAGAATTGGGAGCCTATCCACTTCTATCTCGGTGATATACTAAGCGAAAACTTTTTTTCTTCCAGCAGTCCAAGTGAAGAAAAGAAGCCAATGGAAATGCAAGCTTGCCAAGTGTGACAGCTATGTTCAATGCAGCTTCCATCCATATCACATCACGACCTAGATAGCTTAATCAACTTCATGCACCTTTGGCGGATGCCAAGCTAGCAACTCCGATTAAGATCTGCAGCACCGGGCACTAGTAAATAGTGTAGTTCGTCACTAAACACCATAGTGACCATACTATCTATCCTCTACCGTGTTGCTCGTCGACTATTTCCCGTCTTCTTGGCGGCGGCGGCAGAGTTATATGCACCCACAAATCGTCAAAGACCAGAGTCAAGAAGTCCTATCTTCAATGATCTGAAGTGATCGACCGCTAGCAGCTCTATTGCATAAATCAAGGCGCCCGAAAGCCGATCATATGCGCGACATCTTGTTAAAACAAACGCCTTTGACCAACTTGGGCGCGATATCAGCAACGGCGGCATTTGGGACTCGAGGTTTATATCATGGATCTGCAAGAACAGTAAGTAGCCAGGAGCCTGGTTAGTCAAGCACCACTAGCAGGAGCTAACGAAACCAACAGAGACCGAAACCGAGACCGGAGATGTTATTTCCATGATGATGGGGCAATGTAAATTAACGTTCCTGTGATGGCGTATGTGGACACAAATGTGAAGTATGCAGAATTTCGGCTTTTCAAGGTGACAGACTCTTGCACAGGCGTGATAGATCTTAGTTGTGCCTGAAGTCCCTGCAGCCTCTTGGCTTCCGAGTTTGGATAGTAGCTCAACATGAGCTAAGCTTGGACAGCCACCGCACGGGAGATCTACAACTCCACACGGGAAATGGTCCGGTTCAAAATGTCGGCATCCTTATGGCTGAGATATCTGTGAGGCTCTTGACAGTGAGTTGCTCCGTTCTTTAGGATAGTCGGAGCTAAGCTAAAATCACTTGACAAGATTTCTTGGTCGAAGTCATTCACAAGTGATCTTCGCGTTTAGCTTGAGGCGTCCATGAGGCTGTTCACAATAGGTGAGAAGAATACACACGACAGCCGCACACGGTCATATTAATCGATGTTTTAAAGACTGACATTATTTCAGAGGTGCTACAACGCCCCTACGAGATGTCGATAAGACATCAATCGTCACATAAAAGGGAGCAGTATCTAGTATAGACATAGTACCAAGTCGAAATTTCTATATAGGTAACAGATAAATCACGGACAGTCAGTTCATACATAGGGTGCTAATGTGGATGTTCACCTAAGTAGAACCTTAAGATGAATATGTTTAGAGAATAATTTTGCCTGGATGCTGAGGGTAGATGAATTCATTATGGAAAGAATTGTGCTGTGATATTTAAACGGAGGAGTATTATCTCCCGACTGCAACCTTGCTTAACACCCAAAGATGTGTTCCAAACTCAAAACTGACAATCATACAGACCAGAATCATCAAAAAAAGCTCAGATTAACCTGTATTTGAGAACATGAGTGAGAAAATAAGGAGTTTTCAACAGACAAAGAACGACAAAAAGATGCTTTGATGCCTCGAGAGTTTGTCTTAGTCATATCTCGGTATCTATCTGCAAGGCTTACCCTCTCTTCGTCTCTCAAACAAGTTCACTGAGAAACGATTCAATGCTAAGTCGATAGCCATCATGTTTCTGCCTAGGGCTCAGTTGGTAACTGCGTTGCTAGGTGCGATTGGCTGGCAATGCTAATCGTGAATACCCTCACTTCTTGTCACTGGCATCGCCCCACTGACCCTGCCGTACAGCTGGCAAGCATTTAACCTGCATAAAAGTATAGGCAGGCAGTGAACTTAAATCAAAACAAAAGAATGAATTCTGTTTTTTGTTCTTATCTCCATCACCACCGCTCATCTCTTTCATCCGCACCTTCGCATACCCTCTGAACAACAATCACTTGCAAGCAGCTACATTCCACGCATCACCTGCATCTTCATCAGAAAATCGTTCAACTTTCTTCAGCTACGAAAAAGTAACCATCATCAACACCGTCAACATGTTCTGGCGCAATCCTCACGTGAGGCCGTACGATCCAAAGGATTTCCCCAACTATTCTCCCTACCCAGAGACCACCTTCAACAGGCTCTTGAAGCAGTGGCCTGCTATCCCTCGCTTTTTCGTCTACACTTTCCGTCTCATGGTGTCTATTCTGAAAATATTCTCTGAGTACTTCCGTATGCTCTACAACGATCCCTTGAACTACTCCAAGGCAAACGAGTGGATTATCGACGAGTACCAGTCTACCCCCAGTGGTGAGCGCATGCTGTACGGATGGTTCCTCTCATTCTGGTTCTGCCACATTTCTCTCAATCTGATCTACATCACCTGGGATATTCTGGTAAAGGCCTATATGAACCCGATCTATGCTTGCCAACGGATCATCGCTTTCGGAGCATATTTGGAACATCTCTTGCTCCGCGTCACTGTCTTCACTCTTCGAACTCTTTGCATTATGGGAGCCGGCGTCTTCTTCTCAACTTCCAAAATGATTTGGAATATAACCATGTTTATCTGCGATACTTGGGTTCTTCCTTTCATCATCATCTTCTTCTTCTCCTTCTTCTTGGTCATGGCCTTTCACATTCACCAGGCTATCTTCTCATCTACCTCTGAAGAGGCCCCTGAACAAGCACTCATAGAGACCCCGAAACACCCAGGAATAACCATTAGAGTACCTACACCGTCTACCTCATCATCCGCTTCATCTTCCCGATTGCCTCACGAAGTGTCTCCCAATAGATACACATCCATCAAGCCCGCGTATGCGAGCTATGTCCAAGTATCACCGCCTAAGCCATCTCCTCGGTTTACATCCCAAAAACCTGCATACGCCAGCTATGTCCACACATCATCCACCTCATGTACTCGACCACCCCCTCAGAGATATCCCTTTCGCCACAAATCCAACAAACCCACGCACGCCAGCTACGTCCAGGTATCGCCCAAGGCTCTGGAGAAACTACATTCTGAGGGCATCAACGTTCCAGAGCCCACCAGAACACGAACCTATTCTAAATTGAAGCTTGCGGAACCCAAGCAACTTACCAGATACCGCCCAGTTGGCATCAGGGTTCGTCTCTGCTTGCCAAAGGCAGGCGAAGAAATGCGCGCCTTGGTCTCACAGAAGACTGAGCTTCAGAAGCCAAACACTAATCCTTTCAATGACAGGGAGACTTCCACTGCCCCAACCAAGAACCAGTGGCAACACTCCATGATCGCCACCGTTGAACGAAGATTGATTGAAATAACCGAGGACGTTCAGCGCCTTAAGATGCAGCTCAACAACTTTAGAGAAGAAAGCAACTCTCGTCCTCTACCCGCAACCGACTTTTCCTCGCCAGCCTTACCCCGAAGCCAACAGCGCACTGCCACCCTCAACGACAAGGCCCGCATTGGAGCCGTCAAGGCTAAGTATTCCCCGAGACTCGAGAACATAGCAACCGATGTTCTGAACCAACGGCCCCAAATCGAGGGCTATATGAGTTGTCTTGACCGTATGCTTGTTAACGAAGAAAATGTCGCTACACGCGCAATCCGCCGACAACTCGAACATTGCAGAACCAGACTAGACCTCATGTTTAAGGACGCAGAACAGATGCAAGCGAGCGCCAGATGCATTGAAGAAAAATGCGAAGATCGAATGCTGGAACTGGATGCCGAAGCGGCCACGTTGCGCCGACTGGATAGAACTCATATCAAAGGAAAGCGAGTTGTTTTTCTCACTTCACGACGAATGAGAGTTTCGTATGATGCTAATAATTGAACGTCATAAATTAACGATGAATGACTGACTACTGGTGGTTTACATCAGCAACTGCTACTTTTCATGAGCATGGCTGCATTTACAGGATCGAGGGCATGGCGTTGGGGACATTGATAAATTGCCTGGATTCTTTTCAGCATGAAGGGGCATACCGTAAAGGCCGACTTGTGTATTATACAACTGAATTACGAAGGGTTTTTGACTTTCTAACATCCTGACCCAATCTACTATCTACGTCCGCGCAACACATGTGAGGTTGGTCTCAAATGATTCCAGAAGACATCGTGACCATAGAGAATGAGCGCCACGTAGGCAGTAGAAACATACAGCAAGTGACTGAGCTAGAATAGAATCTCCATCAAGATCTTGTCGTGAACTGCTTACTTGTTGGCGCCACAAAACATCGATACATCAGAGTCACAGGCTGTGTCGAGAAGAAAGTTTTGTACGCAACAGCGACAATATCTTTAATTGCCAATCTGTGTATGGTTGGGTATCGCGCATCAAACACCACATGTAATCATCAAGACAGTTCCAGAACCAGTCCTCCAATAGAGCATTCAATCATCAAGATACCGCCACAGCTTGCCCGTCAACAGAGCAAACGACCCTCTAGACTGCCATCACAAATCCATCTAGTGAGCAGTGGAATCAACACCATGAATCTGCCAGTAGAGGCCTCCCTCCGGTCCACCGTCCTGAGCAGTGCACTTGACAGATCCGCGAGCTGCCATCTCCGTTCCAGCCGAGTACTCAAGAACAGCCTTCTGCATGATCCAAACAACATCGTCATCGCCCACCTTCAGCCCCTTGTCAGCACGGACAGCAAGGGCGCACGAGCCCGACTTGACAATGTCCACGAGACCATCGCCGACTGCATACTCGCTCGCTTCATCGGCAGCGGGGATGTTGAAGGTGCCGTTGCGAGCACCAAAGGTCGAAAGTAGGGCGGCGCAGTCCTTGAAGTTGGCGCGCTCAGTATCCTTGGGGGCCTGACGAGCGGCGAATGAGTCCTGGTCGCAGGTGGTAAGCGAGCGAGTGCTGGGCGTCCAGTAGGTAGAAGAACTCGCGTAGGGGCGAGGAGTAGCGGTTGACACGGCTATCATGTCGTCTTTGGTGGTGGCAGTTGGCGCAGGCGCGGCGGCTGCGAGGCCGATGAAGAGGGCTGCAAGGCTGAGGAAGTGCATCTTGATGGTTGTTTGAGAGAAGATGGATGAGTTGAGGAAACGAAAGTGGTTTGCTGGGGTTGGTTATGGTGGCCAAAGAGCGTTTACGCGAGTGAGTGAGTGAATGAATGAATGAAGGAAACAGACCAACAGGTGATCAACACCTTGTTGTGTAATGAGTGACTGAGAACGAATAAGCTGCGCTGCGACGATGAGAGTTGAGAAAACGAACAAAAGATGAGTATGGTATTCAGATGAGTTGAGGTTGGGATGTTTGGATGCTATCACAGGAGGCGATGAAGTGTTTCAAGTTGAGTAGACGAGAATGAAACAAGGATCATAATGCAACGCGATGCAATGTTGAAGTGCCATTTTTTTCAAAGACAGCCAGAATTAGAATTGTGATTCACTTTAAAAATGCATACGGCATCTGTATTACGGCCGTCAGCTGCCTGCCAGTGCAACATTGCAGAGGTCGAGAGTTTGTTTGTTTAATTGTGATGATCATTGTGGGCGCCGGAGGATTTGGTGTTTGTGTTTCCGATGGGCCTGGTTGTTTCAGCCAGCATGGAAAAATTATGCCGAGGCATATATAGTGCACCAGTGAGGAATAAGAAGAATAGTGAGTAACTTGTGAACTAAAGTAGGAATATTACCACAGTATTGACATATCTACGGGTATTTACCTTGGAGATTTTGTTAGGTTACTAGGTAGGTAGAGAGTAGTGAATTAGGAGGTCTATCATGAATTGCCAGTTGTTCAAAGAATTATCACTAGGGACAAGGTGCACATATGCGTTTGACTAGTCGAAACAAAACATCGTATGCATACTTGATTAAAACATCCCAGCTCTTATGCCTTTATTAGCTAACATGGATATAAATCTCAGCTCGTCCAGCCCAGAACATGCTTACTATGTAGCTGTGGTTTAAGAAACACTTGGTCAGTTGTCAATTGAGCATGATGCATCAATCAGAGTTATCAACTAATTCACTTCTACTTGGCTACCATAAATCTCTTCTTATCAAGACATATGTTGTATGACTTACCTAGGTAGATATCTGAATGAATACTCCAAGAATAGCCCATCTAACTTTTTCAAAATCTGAGGTGGGCCAAGTCCAGTGACGCTCCAGTGGATGACCCCCCACTCTCAGCGGCTCATCAACCCCGGGTTCGGCTTTGTCCCTTATTGATGTGGGGGCGATGACGCGAGTTGCGGGTGGAGGAGTATCAAAATGTTGAACCCTTCTTTGCTGAGTTTATGAATATGACTTCATTCTTCGTGGATCATTCTCCAAGGCATTCATGAATACAACAAGTCTTGGCCGAATCTGATCTACTACGGTAGATAAAACTATTACTCAACAGTAACTTGTCAACCATTCTACCTAGTTCTAGACGTCACTTGTGCGTTTGCTCGTTAAAGGGTCTCTCGGCCGATTATCAAAGATTGAAAAATGACGATGCTTGATCTTCTTAGTTCATGACCCTCTTTATTAAGCCCGTTTGTATCCATTTTCCATTCCCCCGAAACCTCCAACCCCTCGTCAGTTCATGATTCAATTCTTGGGGTCCTTTCTTGGCCCCAGCTTGGCTCCACGTCAAAAACCTGAAAAAGCTGATCACTGTATCATCTAGGACGGCCGTCGGCGTTGGCACATGTGACCCCCCAAAAAAGAAGGGCCGTTAACGCTGAAAATGATGATCATTTTCCATTTGCTCGGAAGTCGGACGAACCCCTTCTTTTATTGGCTTTAACTCAGCTGGGGAGGGAGGGATCCATGGACCCGACTCGTCCTTTTTCTTTTGCCTGAGACCCGAACTCCGAAAGCTTTTAACTAGGGGCCCCCAGTTCCTGATATCATCGTCATCATAAACCACCACTACCGATGGAATGGTAAACAGATCGATGTCAGCTGAATAGTAAAGAAAAAAAAAATGTGTTGGTTAACCGGATCCAGTTTCTTCATGTTCGTGTGCTTATCACCCCATTGTAGTAGTCTTCAAAATCTTTCCCATCCATCCATTTCTTCCTTATCAGTCTGTATCTATCTACCTTACTATCAATTCCATCCATCATGAAAACCGCTACTCAACCTTCAGCTCCTCATAACGCGGCAAGCAAAGTAAAACGCCTGGTCGGCAAGATCCGCCGCCACTCACATCCTCCACCCCCAGAATCATCTTCCGTCTCTCCTCTCTCCTCCGCAAACGCATCCCGCGAATCCTCAACATGTCCCTTACCACACATTGGCAGACACAGTCAGCGCGGGAGTCGTCGCGGCTCGGCCTCTGAAGAAGAGGACCGCGTCCATGACCTTGAGCTCTGGAACGCTGCATATGATGTGCTCAAGAGGGACAACACCTCTTCTGGCCTTGTGCTCGCGTATGAGAGCATCATTTCACATGCCCTGCCTGATACGTTGAGGCCAGGTCATAACGGGAACCCAAACGGGTTGCCGACTGAGGGCGAGAAGAGGGCGGAACTGATGATGATGATTGCAGAGTCTGGATTGAATCGTGAGGTCAAGGGAGCGTCACAAACCGACTCTGGCGATAATGAAGCGAGAGAGATTTTGGTCCAAACAAGGTCAACTATCGCTTCATTACTTACGGACCAGCCCAGCGCCGCAATTGCCTGGGCGGGTATCTTCTCTTTAACACCTGTATGATCTCTATACTCTCAAAGCATCCGAAGCCAATGCTAACTTAACCAGCTCCTTCTTGACCCTCTTCTCCGACATGATGACATCCGCCATGGCTTCGTCCACCTCATAAATACCATCCCCCACTACATGACCCTCCC
>JAATHB010000474.1:0-12160 GCA_014822075.1 Fusarium buharicum | reverse complement strand
CCTTTAATATATAGTCTTTATTTTTATTGTACTACTTTATTTTTTTCTCCTATGTTATAGGGGAAGGCTCCCTATGGCGCTGGCTCTAATTAGTCATAGCATTGACGGTTCCCCGGGATATCGGAATGTGGGGTTTACATTAATCGCCAAGTTCGTTATGGTTTATCTCCGGCAACGTCACGGCGGCATCGATCTACGGTTTCTTTAACATTGCCATCACTCTTCAGCAAAGATGGCGACGCGTGTGATTCCCGGGCGGAGCTTTACGCTGCGAGGCGTCTTGGTCGGCCTCGCCGTTGGTACCGTCATTTGCTTTTCCAACATGTACTTTGGCTTGCAGACGGGATGGGTTTCTATCATGTCAATGCCCGCGACCCTCATGGGTTTTGGCATCTTCAAGCTGCTTGCTCCACACTTGAGGTTCCCATTTTCTCCTGTTGAAAATGTCCTGCTCCAGAGCGTCGCTTGTGGCATGGCTATTATGCCTCTTGGATGCGGATTCGTTGGCGTTGTAGGTTGCATAACCTCATATTTTACTCGGAAACTATTTCTGATTAGGCGGACAGATTCCAGCATTGAACTACCTCTTAGCTCAAGATGAGCAGGGCCCGATCAATCTAAGTACCTGGCAACTTATAGTCTGGTCTCTCGGACTTTGTTACTTTGGCGTTGTTTTTGCCGTTCCTCTGTCAGCCCGCTCATCCCCTCAAGCAAGCCTGATGCAATCTTACTGACACCATGTAGACGTAAACAAGTAATCATTCGGGAACGACTCAAGTTCCCTAGTGGATTCAGTACAGCTGTGTTGATCTCTGTCCTTCACGGTCAAGGCCGCCAGTCGACAAAAGATGAACTTGATGCCGCTGCCAAAGGCGGCTTCGCAAGTCTTGTACCTCGTGATGAGCCGCTGCAACCAGACACCATTGGCACATCTATAACAAATCAAGAGGATCAGCAAAGCGTTGAGCAGGACCTGTCAGATAAAGGAGACTGGGCAGCCAACATAAAGCTGTTGCTGCTGTGTTTTGGCGGCTCTGGGCTGTATACCCTAGCTACTTATTTCTTCCCAATTCTGCGCAACCTGCCCGTTTTTGGATACGCCGCAGCTCACGCGTGGCTCTGGACTTTCAATCCTAGCTTTGCCTATATCGGCCAGGGAATCATAATGGGCACGGAAACAACGCTGCACATGTTGCTGGGCGCCATTGTAGGCTGGGGAATCCTCAGTCCTTTAGCCAAGTCTCGGGGGTGGGCGCCCGGAGATGTTGACGATTGGGAGCATGGTAGCAAGGGATGGATCGTTTGGATTTCCTTGGCTATTATGCTGGCCGATGCCATAGTCAGCCTTGCCTACGTTGGTCTCCGTGGAGTTTTCACCAGTCATAAGACTGCTGTCATTGTTTCCTCGTTACGACATCGAGTGCAAGAACATGGCATCTCTGGCTTGTGGAAGCCTCTTAGTCACGACTATTCTCCCCTTCTTACCAATGATGCTGGACCTGCTTCACAATACGACGAAGCCGGCGTACAGTACGAGACCGAAGAGGATGAGGAGGAAGATGCTCCTCCACATCAGCGCATCGGCAGTCGCATGGTGTCGATCGGACTTCTTGCCTCGATTGCTCTGTGCGTGCTAACGATACATATTGTGTTTGGTGACCTTGTACCGCTTTATGCTACAATCATTGCCGTTCTTATGGCTTTAGTGCTTAGTATCATGGGCGTCAGGGCACTCGGAGAAACGGACCTGAATCCGGTATCTGGTATTAGCAAACTTGCGCAGTTGTTCTTCGCTCTTATTATTCCTCAGTCACATAAATCGAGTGTACTGATCAACCTCATTGCTGGTGCAGTTGTGCGTACTGTCTAACCCTCAGAACGAGAAAATCGCTGACTTGCTACAGTCTGAAGCTGGCGCTTTGCAAGCTGGCGATCTAATGCAGGATCTCAAAACCGGTCACCTGCTGGGGGCCGCACCCAAGGCTCAATTCTGGGGTCAAGTCATCGGAGCAACCGTGGGTGCCATTCTCAGCGCCTTTGTATACCGAGTTTATACAAGGTAAGTTCCATGAACAACCCACCCATCCAAGTACTGCCAGCATGACGTTGACATAATTGACACAGCGTCTATACGATCCCTGGCGATCTCTTTCAGGTACCGACTGCCTATGTCTGGATCTTCACTGCAAGGCTTGTCACAGGTTCTGGGCTACCATATCGAGCTAAAGAATGGGCCATCGGCGCCGCAGTTCTATTCGGTTGCGCAACTATAATCAGAACACTTGCTATCGGAAAGCGATGGCGACCTTTCATTCCAGGCGGCATTGCTGTTGCTGTTGGTGAGTCAACTATGGTGACGCGGAGGAAGACTACTGCTGATACAGAAAAGGCATGTACAACGTCCCATCATTCACGCTGGCTCGAACTGTTGGTGGTCTCTTCGCATGGTATTGGATCCATGTAGCGCGACGAACGCAAACACCTCTTATCATACTTGCTTCAGTACGTATCCATCCCAACCATGCCACGGCGTCATCCTGACCTTTTCAGGGCTTCATTCTTGGAGAAGGCTTCCTGAGTATCGTGAACCTTTTCTTGCAAGGTCTGGGTGTACCTCATTTGTGATCACACCATTGGCCATGATAAAACCGGCGTAAGTTAGTTGCCTCAGAAACCCCCTTGTATGCGCCAACACTGACAAAGGCGCATCTACTTCAGCTGCCAAGAATGTTGTCTGGAACCGCCTTCAGAATCTGTCCAAGATGTCTTCAGGACAAGCGCCCGAGCATTGTCTTCGGCTGCCGTAAACGTGATTTCCCCAGAAAGAGTACGCGGTGACCTGGCAGATGTATTGGCCTCTGGAGGAGCGAGAAGAAGGCCCTGCTTCCAATGGGTGACTGTGCCAGAGGGTCCAGTAGTGAACGCTACACCACCCTGCTTTTTCTTATCCCAGGTCTCTGGTGTTGTCTCAGCAGGGGGAACTGGGTCGCTTCGGGTCGTGGTGAAGAAGTTGTCGAACCAAATGAGGAAGCCATCGACGTTTTCGACTTCGCGAGTGAGATTCGACGACCATTTTTCTGTGAATTGGAGATCTTCTGTCTTGACGGTATGGAGGTCAAGCACTTTGAAAGGGTAAGGCTCTCCGCAAACGGAGTTTTGCGGCATGGCCTCGATCCTGGCCTCTTCATAGATACCCTCCTGCATAGTCTTCATATCGAAGCCGTAGACATCTCTCCAGAAAGAAATATGGTCCGTGACGTATTCTGGGTCTGCGATTGGGGCAATCCAGATGGTGGCGGAGCTGGGCGCGAGAATACCGTCAGGCTTGAGATACTTGTCTCGAGCATACAGGACGCTTGGCAGCATGGCCTCGTATAGAAGACAGTAGCCCATCCACTCACTGACAATAATATCGACCTGGTCTACGGGCAGTTTAACATCTTCGATGGCACCCTTGAGGGTTGTAATGACATCGGCCAAGCCGTTGTGAAAGATGTTTTCCCTGGCTTTGATGATGATGTCTGACTTGTCGACAGCAATGACTTGCTTAGCACCTGCCTTTGCAGCAAACATGCTTAGAATTCCTAATTTTATGTTACTATTATTATTGGAATGTAAACATTGGTGTAAACTCACCCGTGCCACATCCAATGTCCAAGACAACCTTGTCCTTAAAGATGTGCTTGTTATTGTAGATGAAGTCACGATAGGCATCAGTCCGCACCGTGTCCTTCAACATGGTCTCGTGAATTTCTGGTCATGATCAGTACTATGTCTGATATTGCAATTAAGAAGTAAGAATTACCATGGGCAGCATATGATTCGAAATAGTATGCAGAATCGTCCTTTTTCTCAGTGGGAGCTGTCTCAGTGTCATCACCCCATCGCTTGTCAAGTGTCTGCTGAACCGTCAAACGATAATTGGCAAACTGGTTCTGAATTCTCTCAAGCTCCTCCTCTAGCTCCCTGTTGCGTGCCGCTAGGTTTTCGCCACTAGAACCGTTGGCTTGGTCGTTGGTGATGGTTTCAAGGACTTCGTCAAGAGAGAAAATGAGAGCATCATTCTCCAGAACAGGTCGGAGATACTTCTCATCCTCAAGGTCCTTCGCGGTGATATCCTTCGGGAGGGGCGATCCATTTTTCACATGGTCACGAACAAAGTTGACAAGTTTGACAGCACCGTGAAAGTCAAGCTGGAGTTTTTGCACACAGTCTGCAAAATTGAATCCGTGATTCTTGCTGCTGTCCTCTAGCATGGCGGCGACAGTGGGGAATGTCTGTGTGCCAAAAAAGGATGTGATGGGAATCGACTCCTCATCAGACTCAAGGTCGAGCCATTCGCCTTCGTCGGAATTAGATTCGTGGACAGACATTTTCACTGCAAAAGAGATACAGCAGAATTCTTGGAAACAAATTTGAAAAAATAACTCAATGCCGGTATGTTGGACTTTGTAGCTCGAAGAAAGTATTTTGTGGGATCACGGTATTTGAACGAGGCTATGCCCTGTTGGGAAATTTTTTTCTGCGTGAGCGAGATGCAATCCGGCGAGGCGTTTGCTTTCAATATGTCTGTAAGGGGTATATGGCACACCTTGGTGATCAAGATTTGCCCACCTCTTATTATTTTTTTAGGCTTTAGGCTTCTTTTCTGCCCTTTCTTTCTCATCATCACCATTGTCATCATCGGCTTCGTCCTCTTCATCTTCGACTTCATCCTCGTCTTCGTCTTCGTCCTCGTCGTCTTCGCCATCGGATACGGTTTCGCCGAGCTTAACTAGGCGATCCTTTGGAATTGTCAATATGGCAGTCCCAGTATTCATGCCATTGTGGGATAATTCAATCCACTCACCTTGTATTTGGTAACTTTCTCTTCAAGATCGCCAAATACCATCAGAAGATCGTCGAGTTCCGACTGTGTTGTTTCTTGGGCTTCTTTCGACTCCGCTATCTGCTTCTCAGCTGTATCTCGGGCCTTGTTTGCTGCTGCCAGTTCGGATCCCATCTACCAGATAATGTGAGTCGCTTGGATATGACTGAAGCAAAAATCACCTACCTTGTCGAGTTTGACTTGCAAGGCCTTGAGACCAGCATCTCCCCCACTAAGTTGTTTCTCAAGGCTTTGGCATTTCTCTTCTGCTTCGCGAGTCATCGCTCTTTGCTGCTCTAGTTCGGCCTTGCTCTGTTCCTCGAGTGCTTGATATTCAGCATCCTTTCTCTTGGAAAGACCTTCAAACTCTTCTTTGTGGCTCTTGTTTCGTTCGTTTGTGTTGGCCTTGAACTGTGCTTTGAGCTCTTCTATTTCCTTGTCTTTACCCTCAAGAAGGAGCTTCATTTGAAGCTCATATTTCTCTCTCTGCTCGTCGATATCGTTCTTGCGTTGAGTTTGGAGTCCATTGTACTCCTTTTGCGCCTATACAAGTGGAGTCATTAGCTGGTATGTTCCGCTTTTGTTTAAATTCCATAGTAAAAGTTATGTACCTTCATGAGATCAACTTCGAGACGGCTGATTGTCGCCTTGAGATCTGCTATCTCGGCATCTGTCCGCCGCTTGATCTTCTCCGCTTCAGCCTGCATCGCTTTGCGGGCCTGTTCGAGCTGTTTCTGATAGTCATTCTGCTGTGCTGTTTGCTGCGATCGCAGGTGAGCAATTTCCTTCTGATGTTCATTCTCCTTAGCTGAATATTGAGACTGTAATTGGGCAATTTGCTTTCGCTGATCATTCTCCTTGGACGCCAATTGACTTTGTAATTTCCTGTGGCAGCGTTAGTCAAGCTGGCAGTAGAACTGTTGAAACACGCACCGTAGTTCTTCGCCATGGTTCTTCTGTAAACTCTCATTGACAGTCTTGACTCTTTGCATTTCAAGTGCGGCAGTTTCTCTCGAACGGCGATGATCCGCTTGTTCCTGACCGAGCTGTCCCTGAAGTGCAGCCAATGCGGCTTGAATTTCATTCATAGCGTTCTGTTTCTCTTCAAGCTGACCCCTGAGAGAGTTCACAAGCTCTCTAGAAACACCCTTTTGAACGCCGTTAGTAACCACAGATATCTCCATTCCAGGTTCTCTGTCGATAGCACGTGCGATTCGGCTATAGTTGTCTTTGAAGAATTCGACAAAAATTCGGTCAAAGAAGACATCCGGTAGTCGACCGGGAGACGAAGCATCAAGCTTTTGGGGCAGAACCTCGAAATCCCGTAGGAAGGGGTGGCTACGAAGCTTTGAAAGTCGATCGAGATACATGTCTCGATCGATTCGAGACGTCAAAATGGACAGCAGAGTTGCCCGCGGTATTGGCGAATCCTTGGTCGAGAATTCATAAGCGACACCTAACAGCATGGTGCATAGTCCTTGAACAAGCTCGCCACCACCTACAGCCGGAGGTTGCGAGACAGCCTGAACCAAGCTCTGTACGTTGCTGCCCTCGGCGAGGAAATCGTCCACGGCTTCGAGGTCCTCGAAAAGCCAGCCTAGTAGTAGCATGAGATATCCAATCAAGACCCGTGCATCATCGTCTCGGCGGAGGCCTGACGTGACATGAGCAGAGAGAGTTTGGATACCCGTAACAACCTCTTCTCCATCCTCCGAGTCACCTTCGGTGAGGCTCATAGCCTTTGCCTTTGCTTCAGAATTTTCGTACAACAGATGGAACGTAACAACAGCAGCAAACCATTGCCGGTAAGGGTCGGAAACTTCAGTTGAGGGTTGTAGGAGAACTGTCAAGACGTTTGAAGACTCATCAGCCCCAGACTGATGTCCTTCAATGGCTCTGTCTAAGAAATGTAACTTAACTGCCGGATGATTGGCAAAATATGCTTGCAAACATTCAGACGCCGCAAAACGCACATCGAACTCCTGAAGGTCTTGTAGACACAAAGTCAGATCAAGCAGACCATCAATAACAAAGACTTTGGCGCGTCGGTCGACCTGTCCATTTGTGGGATCAGCCCCTAGAGGAGACCACACCATCATCTGGGCGAAGGCTTCCTGAAGAGGCGCATTTTGATGTATCACGTCACCGCAGGTAATTAGAGCCTATGATATGTCAACTTTGTATTCCTTTGTCAACACTTAGTATGTCGCACCTCGGCCTTGATTTGTGTCTGCGCTTCGTGACTGAAGGCTAGCTGGAGAACATGATAAGCAAGTCCATGTTTCCAGATTGCTGTCTGATTCAATGACGTCCCTGCTGATCCACGAACAACAAACAGCCGAATAACAGCTAGGAAAGCATAGACGTTGCGGTTCCGTTGTGCCTGTGCCCATGAAGCGATTTCGGATCCGTCGCTTTGAGGCTTTAGGACTCGACCCAACAGATCTGCGAGGCGGTTCATACAGCCTGATTCCCGAAACAGCGACTGGTTTGAGGTGTTTGATCGAAGGAGGTTTGCTAATAAGATCAAGCAGTCCTCAACAGTACGTCCACCCTCGACTAGCGCCCCATCTGCTTCGATAATGGCGAACAACCTCTCAAAAGCATTCTCGAAAGCCACTAACTTTTGTATTTCGATCGAAGTAGGTGTGAGGAACGTCAGGAGGGTAATGGCTTCGTTTCGTACAGCATCGCGTTGATCATCGAGGACTGAGACTAGTCGTGGTATACCAAGAGGAGCAGTAAATATACATTCTTCTGTGCGTTCCGTACGTGCTGATAGGATAGCAGCGAGCAATTGAAGAGAGTAAAGGCGGGAATAGAAATCGTTCGTATCGAGGAAGTCGAGTAGTAGGGTAATGTTTTCTTGACGTTGAGTGAACTCGTCGGCTAGCCAGAGAGCGATCTCTTCCGAAGCTTCGGGACTATTTTCATTGGGATTGAAGAGCATCAACAATGTCTCAAGTACTACCTTAACGGTGTCGACATCTTCACCGTCTTTGCTTAAACTTCCTATTAGACTTCGCAGAGCACCCGAAGCTACAGATGCTGGGTAGTCTTTAGCAAAGCTCCGTAGTCCTAGAATTGCTGCCCTCCGATCTTCCAACAAAGTTGCTGAGCTGAGGCGGCCGCTCAGAACATCGATAGTCTCGCCAACCGACTGTTTCGCTGGGGCGCTGGCAATGGAGAACATGATCGCAGCGCCTCAATGCCATGTGGCTCAGGAATATTCGAGAGTTAGCATAGAGCCACTTCCGGCGGTTGTCAAGCGTCTTTCTTGTTGGCGGAGATCCCAAAGGAAGCTATCCTAATTTGTCGACCTTTTGAATTCTGGACAGCTTGTCAGGAGAAAGTGCGAATGAGCATATCAATTCGGTAGATGCATAATACTCGACTAGAGCTTAGGTACTTTGTAAGGTATAGGCGGTTGAAGATCCTTGTACTTAACGGTCAAGCCACAATGCTCCACCCGCACGCGAAATAGGTTGCTCGGCGTTTTGAGAGGCTAACTATCAGAGAATCATTCGCGACAGCCCAACCTTTTACCTTTCACATCTCCATCGTCCCCTTCACGGGCACTATTTTTGATATCGTCATTCAGTTCCATCGCTCTGTCGCTGCATTTCGATCATAGATGCGACACACCGAGGAATAGGCGATTATTTCTTCTCCCAAAAACTGCGTTAGAATCGACTTGACGACCTTCCGCGCGACGAGCAGGACCAGTTTTTAATCGATCAGCTTCCACAGAACAAAATGGGTATTCCCGCCGCTTTCCGATGGCTTTCGTCTCGGTATCCCAAGATCATTTCACCAGTCATCGAGGATCAGCCTCTTACTATGGAAGATGGCTCAGTGATACCCGTCGATACAACGCGACCGAACCCGAATGGGGAAGAATTTGACAATCTTTATCTCGACATGAATGGCATTGTCCACCCCTGTTCTCATCCCGAAGACAGGCCGGCCCCAAAAGATGAGGAAGAGATGATGATGGAGGTTTTCAGATATACTGATCGCGTTGTCAACATGGTGCGACCTCGAAAGATTCTCATGATTGCAGTTGGTATGTCTTGGGTTTCTATCGTTCCAGTTTGTATAGTCTTGATTAACATATTGTCGTAGATGGGGTTGCGCCTCGAGCCAAGATGAATCAGCAACGATCGAGACGATTTCGTTCCGCACAGGAAGCGCAGGAGAAGGAGCAAGACAAGCAGGAGCTGATAAAGTTGCTGAAGCAGCAGAATGGAGGCGAACTATCGACTGAAAGCTTGGAAACCGTTACAAAGAAAGCTTTTGATTCGAACTCGATCACACCCGGAACTCCATTCATGGATATTCTCGCCCTCAGTCTGAGGTATTGGTGTCAGTATAAGCTCAACACAGATCCTGGCTGGGCCAAACTTAAAGTTATCATCTCCGATGCTACTGTCCCCGGAGAGGGAGAGCACAAAATCATGAACTTTGTTCGATCCCAGCGCGCGTCTCCCGATCACGATCCAAATACCCGCCATGTCATTTATGGTTTGGACGCAGATCTCATCATGTTGGGCCTGGCGACACATGAGCCTCATTTTCGAGTTCTCCGTGAAGACGTTTTTTTTCAAGAACAAAAAGTACGTCTTTGTAAGCTTTGTGGCCAGAAGGGACACGATGCTCAGAACTGTCGTGGCGAGGAGAAGCAGAAAGACGGCGAGCATGACGAGAAGGACAAGGGTGTTGGTTTGAAGCCCTTTATCTGGCTTCACGTTGCTGTGCTGCGAGAGTACCTTGAGGTTGAGCTTGGTGTACCAAACCTGCCCTTCCGCTTTGATCTGGAACGCGCCGTGGATGACTGGATCTTCATGTGTTGCTTCGTGGGTAACGATTTCTTACCTCATCTTCCAGCTTTAGAGATCCGAGAGCATGGTATCGATACTCTGACCAAGATTTGGAAAGACAATCTGCCAGTTATGGGTGGGTACGTTACCAAGGATGGTCATATTGATCTCGAAAGAGCACAGGTCATTCTTAATGGGTTGGCGCAGCAAGAAGACGGCATTTTCAAGCGGCGAAAAGAACAAGAGAACCGACGTGAGGCTAATGCCAAACGGAGGAAGCTTCAAAATGAACACAACGGCCGAGGCGGACGCCAGGGTGGACCTGCGCACCCCAAAAAGATCAACGGGTTCGAAAACCCTGCAAATGGGTTGCCGCTGCAGCCCATCGGATCTTATCCTTCCCAGCATGAAAATGTCTTGACCCATGACATGGTCGTGAACCGTAGCGCTGCGCCAGATGCGAACGTTGCCAACAAGAGCGCCGCAAGCGTGCTCAAAGCTCAACTACAGTCGCAGAAGTCATTATCCAATGCGAAGCCAGCAGATTCGTCCCAGGAGTCCCCTTCAGCTCTCGGAAAACGCAAAGCATCAGCCATTGAAGAAGGGGGTGATTCAGCTCTTGATACCTCCAACGCCACCACTCCGGCTGCGCCAGCCGAAGAGGGCCCTGTCGATGACGTGCGTCTCTGGGAGGACGGCTATGCTGATCGCTATTATGAGAAGAAGTTCAATAAAGATCCCAAGGACATTGAATTCCGCCATCAGGTTGCGCGAGCGTACGTGGAGGGACTTGCCTGGGTCTTGTTGTACTATTTCCAAGGGTGCCCATCCTGGGAGTGGTACTATCCGTATCACTATGCCCCCTTCGCGGCTGACTTCCAGGATATCGCCAAAATGAACATATCCTTTGAGAAGGGTCGAGTATCCAAACCGTTCGAACAGCTGATGAGCGTTTTGCCGGCTGCATCTCGCCATGCTATACCAGACGTATTTCATGATCTCATGCTCAATCCAGACAGTGAGATCATCGATTTTTACCCAGAAAATTTCGAGATCGATCTCAACGGAAAAAAGATGGCCTGGCAAGGTATTGCCTTGCTCCCTTTTATCGAGATGCCTCGACTTTTAGCGGCAGTTCAAGCCAAGTACCCAGAACTCAGCACGGCGGATGCCGCACGTAATGAAATGGGCCGAGACGTGCTCATCTTCTCAGAAGCCCACGAGAGTTTATATGATGAGGTTCTGACCAGGTTTTACTCGAAAAAGCAAGGCGACTCTAAATTCAAGCTGAACCCGAAAAAGAGTGACGGCTTGTCGGGTAAAGTAGAGAAGCAGGATGGATATGTCCCTCACAGTGAACTGAAGTACCCCCTCGAACGGCATACTATGCCTGATCTTGACTATGACCGATCAGTCAGGTATGTTATCTTCCCTGTTGTCCTATTGACACCTTGTAGCTAACAAGAATAGCGTCTATTACGATTTCCCTCAGGTGTCCCAAACCCACAAGTCGATGCTCCTGCGCGGAGTTCAGCTGCCAAAGCCTGCCCTCACCCAGAGCGACATCCATGACATCCGGAGCAAAGCCAATCGCGGCGGCAGGAATCACGGCGGGTTCGGTCGGGGCTATGATAGGGGTGGTTACAATGGTCCAGGCATGACACGTGGTCCTCAGAATGGTCGGGGTCAGGGAGGCTATGGCAGATCAAATGGTCACCACCATTCACAGCAAGCATCTCACGTACCTCCACCACCGGGAGCGCCTGGATTTGGGATCGGAGTACCGCCACCACCACCACCAGCTCATTACTATAATAATCAGCCATATAACAGCCAAGGTGGTGGTTATTCAGGTTATAACCAATACAGAGGCCCGCCGCAACCCCCTCATGGCCCTCCTGGATACCAGGGGTACGGTGGACAGTCTTACGACAGAGGACGAGGCTCGGGTGGCTATGGTTCTCGAGGTCACTATCGAGATGGACGATCGTACAGGTAGTTGTTGAATCATTGGCATTGGAATGGGTGACAACGGTATGGGTGGCTCGCTTAGACCTGCTAACCGGAATCGATATGAAGGTTCCGATAGAGGTGAATTTGTGTGAACATGATGGCAGACGTAAGTAGAAGACTCTGCTCCATCAATCATCTAGTCTAGAATAAAGAGCATCGAGGCTCAGTACCTTGATCCCCCAACTCGGTCAAATGTGAATTCTTTTATCGGTGTAGCTGTATCGCAGGGTAATTGGATACCATGCAATGAGTGGGGAGGGTGACATTGGAATGCTGGACTGGAACTGCATGCATTTTTGAACATCCTGACATACATAAAGGTACATGAGACGGTTTTCTGACTTCTTTGGTACCTTGAATATTATTCGTCGATAGATTAAAGGAACGCATATATGTAAAAGGAATAGCAACTATTGTCGTCTCCAAGCATCTGCCACGTCTGAATGCGGCGAGCCAGCCC